>JAODLL010020796.1:12042-25965 GCA_026546735.1 Forbesichthys agassizii | reverse complement strand
GTTGGCCCATTCTCCTCTGACCTCTAGCATCAACAAGGCATTTTCGCCCACAGGACTGCCGCATACTGGATGTTTTTTCATTTTCACACCATTCTATGTAAACCCTAGAAATGGTTGTGCTTGAAAATCCCAGTAACTGAGCAGATTTTGAAATACTCAGACTGGCCCATCTGGCACCAACAACCATGCCATATTCCTAACAACCATGTTCCTAATAATCCTTTAGGTGAGTGTACAAGTGAGAGTGGAACAAAGGGTTGAACATCATAGGCATCATAGGCTTTGAAGAGGTGGGTTTTAAGTAATTTAGCAAACAGGGTGACCCTGGTGGCATGTCGAATGTGCAGTGGAAGTGCGTTTCAGAGTCTGGGGGCAGAGCAGCTGAAGGCCCGAGCCCCCATTGTTGAGAGGTGGAATGAGGGGGTGATGAGAAGTCCTGTAAAGGAGGAGCGAAAAGATCAGGGGGGAGTATATGGCAGGAGATGGACAGACAGGTAGGAGGGAGCCAGATTGTGGAGGGCCTTGTATGTAAGGAGGAGAATCTTGAAGTTTATACGGAACGTTTGTGAGGATTCTGGCATCAGAGTTCTGTACTAATTGGAGTCTATTGATGAGTTTGGTTGGGATGCCAGAGAGAAGAGAGTTGCAGTAATCCAGGCGTGAAGTGACAAAGGTGTGGATGAGGGTTTCGGTGCTTGAGTATGAGAGTGAGGTCTAGATATGTTGCAGAGGTGGAAGAAGGATGCTCGATGGATTGTTTTGATGTGTGAATCAAATGAAAGGGAGTTATCAAAGGTGATGCCAATACTTTTTTTAGTTGTTGACATTGGGATGGGAAGACCAGCAATATTAAGGCTAGAGTTGTCTTGTGTGGGGAGAGTGGATTTGGAGCTAAAGAGCAGGACCTCTGTCTTGCTGCTGTTGAGTTTAAGGGCATTTAGAGTCACCAAGCTCTGGATGTCGTGAAGGCAGTTAGTGAGGGAGATGGGTGGAGGGAAGTGGTGGGTTTGGTTGAGATTTAGAGCTGGGTGTCGTCCGCATAGCAGTGAAAGTCAATGTTGTGGTGTCTCATGATTGTTCTGACTGTGTGTGAGGATCTATCACCGAGCCTTAGGGGACACCCAGTGAGACTGCCTCATATCTTGATCTGTGGAATTTCAATTGGACAAATTGTTGGCGGTCTGAGAGATAGGAGGCGAAACAGGAAAGAGCAACTCCTGCAATATCAATACCAGCCAGACCTTCCAGGAGGAGAGGGTGGGAGTAGGTGGTCAAGAAGGATGAGGATGGATAGGAGGGCGGAGTCAGCTGCATGGAGTAGCTTATTGGTGATTTTTATTAGAGCTGGTTAGTACTGTGTTTGGGACGGAATCCAGACTGAAATGGTTTGAATAAATTATTAGAATTTAGATGATTGAGGAGTTGAGAGGCCACCACCCTCTCAAGTGTTTTGGAAAGGAAGGGAAGGTTGGAGATGAGGCGGAAGTTGTTCAGGTCATTGGGATCACTGGGTTTTTTTTAAGTGTGGGTGTCACAGCTGCGATTTTCAGGGTGGGGGGCACGAAGCCGTGGCAAGAGAGGAGTTAATTGTGTCAGTGAGCAGGTGAGAGTTGCAGGGAAGGCATGTTTTGATGAGGCTAGTGGGCATGGGATCAAGTTGGCAGGTAGATTTGTTTTTCATGATGATTTCAATAATTTTCAAACTTTTCAGTGGCCGAAATGAAGTCAGAGGCAGGAGGCAGAGGTTGAGCCCAATGATGTGTTCATCCAGGATGGGTTCTCAGCAGGGGTGGAGGGTGACTGTAGATGGAGGTGGATGTTTAGAATTATTTCACTGAAGAAGTCCAGAAATTAATTGCACAATTCAGGTGTGGGGACAGCGTGGGAGTAACCAGGAGGTTCGAGTAGGTGTTTTACAGTTTTTTTTATTTTTGATCAGAGGTCATTATGTCAGAGTAGTAGGAAGATCTGCCTGTTGAGAGGGCAGTTTTTGTATTTTGAGAGATGGTCCATGTACGCTTAGTACCTGTTAGATAAGATATCACTGTTTCATAGCCCACAGCCAGTAGGTATATTGTAATACAGGGCACTGAACTACTATACCAGTGAAAACTGCATAAGATATTAGGCTACATTAAATCAGTCAAGAAAGTATTGGCTTTGTGGCTGACAGACAGCAGTATGTTCTACTTTCTATGTCTGCTGTTGGCACCGAACAGTATGGCTGTGGGAGGGTCCTGACTTGCACGCACAGGTAGGCCTACGTAAAGCTTGAGCACCCACATAGGCTGTACTACAGGTAACCTGTATTTAACGCCACACCGAGAGCACTGCATCACTCTGCAACCCGATCAGCAAACATAATGTCAACAAAGCAATTGACAATTCATGTGAAATGTAAAATAAAGTATCAATCAGTTTCACCAGTGCAAGCATTTCACATTCCCGATTGCGCCAGCACAGTGAAAAGAACGATGCATTTACAGTCTTGCTGTCGCTAAAGTGGTCTAGACTCTACTTTATTCTACGACTACTTCTACGACTGGTTATCTTACGGAGGTACTCTAAAAGGATTTTCCTAGCTAGAGTTTGTACATGACAAGTGTCCATCAATTTTAATACCGCCTATTTTTTGGTCTGATTATGAGGGGTGATTATTCTCAGTCATTTCAGTACTTTGCATGCTCATCACAGTATTGGCATACTTAACTACCTTAATTATATCGCTGCTGAAAAGTGCACTCGCCTGATGGTCTGAATAGTAAACTACTCGCCTTAGGCGAGGGGGAATCTTCATTTCCAGCCCTGATTATAAGTGTTTTCAGTAAGCCTGTGTGAGAAAAAAAATTGATCTGCAGGTCTGAACTCTGTTAGTTAGTTAGAAGTTAGTTAGTTAGAAGTGTGTTATTCATCCCTAGTGGACTACACTCTCTGCCTGAAGAACTCTGGTCAAGTTATCAATTCTTCTTCAAATAAGCAATCATAGGATGCATTCATTCTCTTTAGATTAGGGTTACACACAAATTGTCTGCCATGGTCTATGGACCCCCTGAAATAGCCTTGGCCACCCCCTGGCCACCCCATAGTCCTCTGGAGAAAACTTCACACATACATACTGTATCTTCATAAATGTAATGGCATTACATTATCAGCTCTGTAAACTGTCAGTAATTCCTACTACTGAGTGTTAGTAGGTGAGGCGGAGTCACCCTCCAAAGAAATACCGATTTATTGAAAACAAGCTGGTAGGTATACTTATTTTTAAATGAGTACTTACTTTTTTTTTTACACCATCTTATGCATTTCTTTTAATTTTTCTAATTTTTCTTTAATCTTATTGCTTTAACCATTTTTTATTCCTTATGTTGTTGTTCTGTATTTGTTTATGGGAAGCAGGATTGTGCATATATTCCCTTTCTGTAAAGCAGTTTGAATTGCAATTCTGTATTAAAAGTGCTACAAACTGTAAGATTGTTCTAATTATTCCTTTGATATTAAGAGCATCATCTTCCTGTTACTGTCAGATTGATCAAACATACCAAGAAGCTGATGGACAAAGAAGAGAAGTTGTGCATTAGAATCCTGCACACACTCAGGGAGATGCTGGACAAAAAGAAAAGCCTTCCAGAGTCTGTGAGTACTTAATTGAGAGCCGACCATCTCACTTATATACAGTACATATCAAAATGTCAAAAAGCTTCTAGAAATATTCCATAGCTACACAGTTACATTATTGTGACTGTATTATAAAACAACACAAAACAAATGTTCAACTGACTCACGCTTAAAGAGCATGTTAAGGACAGATATGTGTGTTTGGTGCATGTTGCTGATTACATCCTTCTCTGAGGTGTGGTCATATTCATACACTCCCCGTTCTCCGACTCTCCTATAGTATATCAGCTTTGTTGCACATGTTAAGGCAGATACCTAAGAATGCCTTCATGGTTGTTTCTTTTGATTACCTGCAGTTAGGTGACCTCAGAAAATCTTCAGCATAGTGCTGCCCAACTTCAACCTGAAAAGCAGATGCAGAAAGAATGTAAAACACCTGTAGGTTAAATGTTAATTAAATGCATATTTAACTTTGCGTTATGGGGTGCGCAAAAGGCTTTTGAAACCTTTACGGAAGGTATAACATTTTATAAAAGTTTTAATGTATTTAAAAGTAGGGCTGTACGATATGACAATATACGTATATTGTATGACGATAGAAAAACAACTATAGTTTTATATTGTGGTCTATCAAATATCTTAGAGATACATTTACATTTTACTGCAGTCATTTTTTTAATTTGGAGTCTGTCCGTATTTTGTGGAGATTCCATTAACCATTACTCTTGTGGGCTTTTTACTAGCGAAAATGTTATTGCACTTAACAGTAACAAGTATAGTTTTCATCTGTCTTTCCTTCGGTGAGCGTCGACATGTGTGTTGTTATGTGTGGGTGTGTGTGGAGTGAGCCCTACCCGCGATGAAGCAGAGAGCAGAGACTCAACCATAGAAAAATGCTATCAACGCGGAATTGCGGCTTGTGGTCAGAGAAACATTGGTAAGGCAGATTCATACTGTAGTCTTATGAATATTTAACCTGCCAGCCTACAAGTTGAATAGTTTTCCCAGTGCTGCAAAGTAAAAAAAAAACGATCTAGCTAGGCAACCTGGCAAAACACATGGACATTACGTTCAGGACATAACCACAGAGCACAGGACCCTGTGGACAGGTGTGCTTATTCTTTTTGTCTGAGGTGCTTTGGCAGATTTTCCACGGCCATGAGGTGCCGCACAGTGCCCAGACGAAGAAGTTTCTACATGTAGTAACCGTTATTGAATGCTAGAGGCTCCTGTGTATTATTTTTCCTTTCACTTGCACTTTATACAGAATATTTGCTTCCTTGCATTATCTGGGTCCGATGCTAAATTTCTTTCTCAAATTTAAATTATGTGCAATGACAAAGTAGAATCTGTATCCAATTTGGCTATTTTGTGTTTAAAGCATGACCATTTTAGGTTTCTAATATATTAATAATTAAATGTAGAAAGAAGTTATTTAAATATGCTTAGGGATAAAGTAATGAAATTGGCACTCCAAATGACCAAAATTTGAATTGAAATATTTTTATTTATTTTCATGCATGTTTGTGTATTCAAAATAAAGATTTGTGCACAAATTGTTTTTAAAAATAACACGTTTAAATGTTAAGCCTATGAGCGATTTTTCTAGCGCGAGACAAACGGGAGGACGATGACGTACCTTTTACATAAAATAAGCCTCAATAAAACGCAAAATAATGATGCACAAAAGTTTGTTTTGTTTGCACAGATGATGCACAAATGAATGCAATTAATTAAATGTATATCAACCCTGTGAGGTCTGGGGGCATTTTTCCCCCTTTTACCTACTTTTGTTTAGTCACGATTTACTATATTTAACCTTATAAGTCACTATGAAGTGCTGCATATTATTTCTATCAGAACTGATCATATGTTTTTTTCCATCACAGAAATAGATTTGGGAACTATATAAATGCAAGATTACCAGAAATGCAAGAAAAACTAATGAACTGTTATGAAATTTGACATTATCTACTGAGAACAAACAGCACACAATAGGATAGGCTTTTGAATGTGGAATATTGGTCTATAAGGCCTTGGGTAAAACATACACATAAGGAAAAGCACTCCACAAATACATAACAATATATAGAATTGTGAGCTCAGTCCACAGGCATTATAGTTCAGATATATCTGTGCAACTGTTCAGAGCCATTTTTGTCTGCCTCGGTTCTGTAGGACTGTGTTGGGAGTGCATTATGTGGTTACCTCAATTGTTCTAGACTGTTTCCCTTCCATCAATTGTCCACACTCTGTCTGGGCACAGAGCCTTACAATTTGGTGAAGTGTTGTTCATATAATCAATGCTGGCTGGACATCTTCTCAGCCTCACTGACCTTCATCCAGAGGAGATTGGCTCCTCATTCTGTTAATTGTAAACACAGATATGATGAAATGGAAAAGGAATGATGAAAAAGACTTAAAAGCAACTCGAAAACATCAATGGCGTTTAATGTAGATAAACATTGTACAATGAAAATTGTGTAACAAGGACACAAGAAAAAACCAACACACAAGTTTATGAAAAAGAGCTTTCTTCCCCTCCACCCCATCCCCTCCCTTATCACTCCTAGTCCACAGACAATAGAGCTTATATTGTGAATGACTATTCACAAGGAATATTATTACATCTACCTTTGAAATACGTTTTCATTTCACTAACTAATTGCCTATTTACACTAGTTGCCATTGCGCACACGTGTTTTTCCGTCTTGTAAATCTAATTTCTTCGCTGCCATAATCAAAACATTTCCAGTGTCAAATCATGCACACAATACTAATACCATTACATAATATCTTTTGAAATGAATTTGCATTTCACAAACAGTATATAAAGACATCCTACTATAATATATCCTTGTATGTGCTATTCTTCTCTATGCTATTCTTCAGGTTGTAGAGTCCTGAGATTTGTCACAATGGCGAATTGTCCAGAAGCTAAATATGAGGAGGATTTGTTGAATTTGACAAAAATTGTATTAGCTTACAGTAGCTGACTATACATATTAGCCTACCTTTAATTGTCACATCTTCAAATCATGGGCTGTTTCCGTCAAACACCATTCGGATTAACATCATCACATGCGGTGTAGGCCTACTGCTGCTGTTCACGGACTCTCATTGGATAGGCTACTAAACCATCTGCACGTATAACCAGATCCCAGTCTAGCTGCTCTGTCAAGTTCCCGGACATAGCCGACAATCTTCTAACCGTTGTAGGCTACTTAAGTGTCTTTACATTACGCCACTTTGCCGTCACCACAGTCAGACAAATTAGATACTTTACTTCAAAAAATATCTTATAATCATTTGGAAATAGTAAGTTTTCATTAGCTTTTCTGCCATGTTTGTCTTTGTTTATTTTTTTCTAGCTCCCACAGCTGTGCCAGTTTGCTTGTCTCAGCATAGTGAGATGGGTTGTTGTCACGCGATCAATAATGAACTTTGAGCCCAGACAAGATCAGAGTTCATTCATACAACATTGTTTTAATAATGTTCAATTAAATATTGTCATTTTCAAATCTACATTAATGCAAGTGTTATTGATAAAACAAAAACAGTAACACAGTTATCTACACGTTTTAGATAGAGCTCCATGGCAACTAGTGCTATTTTTAGAACAGTCTCTGTGGGCAACTCTTGTCGTCCCTGCGGGCGACCAGGTGCCCATAGGCACTGTGTTTGCTACCCTTGGTCTATGATACAATAGTATTATATCAATGGGTTTTGGTTGTGGTGCGGGTAAAACTGTCACAAATGGCAACCCTATTGCCAACTCTGTAAACACTGATATATTGTTATAGCCAGACTATGATATAATTCTTGCTGTTTTGAGTTCCATGCAGCCCTGCATAGTCTAATGAATGTACATCTGATGCTACTTTATTCAATACTATACAACAATTAAGTTCTGACCAAGTAATTTGATTGGACAAGAGGTATATCATGAGTGCTGATTAACTACTGTATGCATGTATCACTCCACTTTTTTCTGGAAACTATTTTCTGGGAAGGGGTGCTGTAAAAAAACATTTGGGGGGTTAATGGGGCAAGTGGGGAGCATTGTACTAACCGTAATCGGGGGTGGAAAACTGATGAATTTGCGGTCAAGCTCAATCTCAAGAGATGTACAATCTCTCTCCACACACACCTGAGCGTCATGTTTGAAACCAGTCAGTAGCCCTAGTCAGTAACTTAACGTGTAGTTTTCAAACATGCCTTAACATTTGGTACATCCACTTGTGTGGTAAGCCTAGTTAGATCATTTTCTTTTCATATGGTAGGCTAAATTCTTCTTGAATGGCTCATTTATGATTGGCTTGTTTTTGCAAGAATTATTTCACAGCTTTGTAGGCTCCTCTGCATCAGTAAGTCAATCATGACAGGTCCGGCCATAAAATGCTTGCATCAAGAAATGTAGGCTTGCTTTCTGGATTTAGTGCAGCAAGTTCACTAGCTCACAGTATGTTTTTGTCACCATTTCTGGTTAATAGGCTAAGCATTTCTTTGTCTGTCCTGTAGTTCCATCAACTATGGTTTTATATTACAGCTCTCAGCCCATCCCCTCACTCAACTCCTTGACTCCTTTTTTGCATTTTTCATATTTGTGTAGTTTGTGGAGTCAGGCTGAGGTGAAGTACTTACCGAATTACACATAATTATAAACATGATCAGAAACATTTGTTAATCTTCTTGACAGGTGATGTAATGGTTATGACAGTGTTATGTCAATCTTAATAAACCCCCCTTCAAATATAGTGTTACCAAAGGTTCTATGAAATGAAACATGGAGACAGGCTCATTTATGACAATCACATAGGCTATGAAAGATTACATTAGGAAGCTGTGAATACGCATCGACAGCTTCAACATCCATGCCTACGCTCTAATAACATTAACAATCATTATCTAATTAAAAAAACAACACACTTCTTATAAAAAGTGAACTTAAAGTGACTCAACAGATTTAAAGGTATATTCAGCTATTGCAAGCTAATAAAAGCTAATAAAATGTATGGCCAAAATCATCAAATATCTCCTCACATTTAGCTAATTTGCAAAATGATCCGGTACTTCTACACAGCCCTGACTCCCTAAATAGGAACATAAACAAAGTGGCTAACACCGCTCACAACAACAAAGCCATAGTAATAGGTCTTGCTTCACATTGTGTGGCAGCGCTGTGGAGGGATATTGTTTTGATTTGAGCTAGACGTTAGCAAGCGTTCTATAAAATAACTAACCCTGCCTTTTAACTGGCTGTATGATAAATGGAAACATAGGCTACAGATAAATATGGCTACATGATACAAACATGTATGCACCTAATACAAAGTAGCTGATGTGGTAATGCGATGACGTATGTTACACGCTAGCGTGTTGTTTGTGTTGCTTGATAACAGTCCACTCACGTAAATGTGGGTGTTGAACAGAAGAGATAGTATTATTATTCCAATTTAGTTTTTTAAAAGTTTAGAACTATGGTTGTGGGACTATTTGTGGTGGTGGAGTCAAATAAATTACTAAACAAATGTATTACTATTATTAAACGATAAAAGGTTCGTGTATAAAAGCAATATCACACTCAAGGTTGTGCGTTAGACTACATATCAGCATGCCTTGTACCTATGACCGAATCACATACACAAATGAATATATTTTTAACAAGACTAAAGTTGAAGGTCAATAAACATGGGAAACCTAAATGACATTATCGCATTTTGTACGTGGTCAAACACATTCTCTAAAAGAAACTTCATGGTACCTTAGCCAACAGCGCTAGTGATTGTTAAAACTTTTACAAAGCAGCGTCCAGACAGATTGATAAATAATTCATGTAATTTACTAATTTAAATGAGATGAACAATATTATGCCAATCAATTTGCTTGCTGTTTTTTATGTTTAAAAAATATACTGTAAATGATTAGATTTGCATAGGGCAGACAATCATTGTAGCATGTCTGCCCTATGTTGCAATGTCTAGTCAGATAACTAAAAACGTTAGGGCATGATCATAATAGCACACCAACTGAACTGAAAATGTTGATGTAATCAGATAATGTCAAAAGGGACAGTTTGAAATTTGAATGATACAGTATGTACAATCAAAGTTACTAAGACTGTAAAATTGCATTTTTTCCCATCCTGAGTGATTATTTTTTGCCAAACGTCAATAGGAGGACTTACTAGTGTGGTACGGAAGCTTCAAATGTACTGTTTAACAAAAGTTCAGTACCCCTTTAAGATTGTTGGAATTAGGACTAGCCTGAGGCGTGTTGCTGTAGCTGCTTGGTGCATTCACAACCTGCCTTCCAAGTGGCAGCCAGTAGCGTTGCAATACTCTCCCATATTCCCCCTTAATCAGTATGCTGTGGTGGCCCTCTTCTCTTGCATAAGGCAGGGGAGGCATCTGAGGACACACTCGTGCTGAGGAAAGAGAGCAGGAGTGAGAAGGAGGGAGGTGCAATGAACAAAACCAATCAATACTGCAATGATTGTGGGTGGGAGGGGGCTGTTTCCAGCTAATATCCCCTTTTCTCAGCCTGTCCAAGTGAAGAGAGTAAAGTTTTTTTTAAGGACGTGTGGGGTAGTGGTGTACTAGAGAGGTGGGCAGCCCCTCAAGTCTGAAATACATTGTTGGGATAGTCACCTTCAACAGAAGCTGGTGCATGCAGGGAAATATGCATTGCTTTGGACGTGTATTTTAAAGGCACTGTGCCTGAAATGACTGTGTGTGTATGTACTGTAGTAGTACCACTGATTTGATTTGAACCTTAGCTGAGTGCATGCATCTTTCTTTACCCCTCCCACTACGGTCTTGTGTTTCAAAATGTAAGCAGTGGGCTGTGGAGGAATAATGTGTGATCCATCAAGGAGTGTATTTTAGCACTGAGCGTTTCTCAAGCTCGGCAGGCCTGGTGTAATGTCTTAGCAGCATGTCCAATGTCATGCCCACAGCTCTGCTAAGCCCCCCCCCTCTCACTCTCTTTCAGCAACACATGAGCGTTCAAAAAAACCGATCCATGCGTGGGTGTGCAGTGTATTTGTGTGCGCGCCTGCAGGCCATTTCCACAAAGCCCTGTGTGTGGCGCCATAGTATCGCAGCACACGAGAGGGAGAGACTGCCATGTGAGGTGCCATGTGAGCTGGGTGGGGTGTGTATCGGCGTCTGCTCAGCGCGTGAGCAGACAAGGGGGCAGGGGGTGCGCTTACGTAACAGCCTGCAGTGGCTGAGCCAGCGTCACGCGGAGCATCACGTTCTCCCCCCTCCTCCCCCTATTCCCCGCACTTTGTCTCACTTGATTCTGTCTTGTCTGCCTGTGTTGTTCTCTCTCTCTCAACCTTGTGCTCGCTCCCCTCCCCAGCGGGCTGTGCCAGCGGGGCACTTGTGAGGGCACAGCCGTGTCACCGAGCAGCGCGGGGGGATTAAAGGCCGCTTATAGAACTGCATGTGAGTGGGGGGAAGAAAGAGCTCAACACACTGGGTGAACAGCTGCGCTCCTTAAAATGAAAAGCCGGTGTTGTCATATACTGTGGGTGGGTGGGTCAATGTTTGAAGATAATTGTTTGTCACTATTTATAGTGTGGAGCACCACCTAACCTCACGGATACCTAGCTTTATTGAGTCTTAACCATTTTACTGATGCTGCATTTATAATGCAGTCTAATTGACCTTCAACAACATAATAAAGTACCTTGGCAAACATGCAGTAGAGTCAGCCAAGTCTTGTTATTTGTTTTAGAAAGAATAGTATAGACCATACTTTCCATTAGGTTTAATTCCATAATAACGAATATGTGCCAGAAACAGGAAGTTGTAAATAAAAAGTAACCTATTTTAGCTGCGGCTAAGAAAGGCGCATATGACTGTTGTTTGAAAAAGCGAACCCATCCTTCAATTATTACGTGATTGTGGGTATGTGTGTGCATTCACGCATGTGCATTGTGGTGTCCTATGAGCATCAGACACATGCCTGAATGTTAAAGATTTTAAAAGCCTGTTATGTAATATGGACCACCCTCTCATTCTGCTTCCCTTGCCTCTGCCCGTAACATGCCATCTGTTTTCATCTTGCTCTCATAACATTTCACACCACCTGTACAAGGTTAAGATGATTTTCAGATCACCTTACCACCATCTAGGTACTAAGCACACACCATACACATTAATGTACTGTAGCTAGACATGTGTAGTATATATATATATGTATATATATATATATATATATATATATATATATGTATATGTATATGTTTATATATATATACATATATATATGTATATATATGTATATATGTGTATGTATGTTTATATATATATATATATGTATATGTTTATATATATACATATATATATGTATATATTGTATATTGTATATAACTATGACACTACGGTAACGTTAATACGTACCCTAGTTAGCTGTAGGCTACCGTACAGTAGCAGAGCTAATGATAGTCTCCTAGTGCAGTCTGTTATTATTTTTAGAACTTTTTTTCTCACCTGTTTTTTTTTTTTCTTCATAAAAAAATGAAAATCACCATTATATTTTTTACAATAAAGAAATTAATTTTCATCACAATATTTAATTGTTTTTACCACTTATTTAAATAAATGTTTTACTTTGGAAAAATATTTCATTTTTTACTGATTTTTTTTTTTTACTTTGGAAAAAAAATCCCTTAGTCACATTTCTTTTTTTCATAGTTTATTTTTATTTTTTACTGTGGAAAAAAAAATTTAATCTCAATATTTTTTTTCTAATTGGTTTTGATATACTGTATACTGTATATATTTAAAAACATTCCCAGACTTCGCAGACTTAGCAGGGCTTTGTCCTCTAGTCTTTATTTTTTTAAAGTTTGCTTAATGATTTTCAATATTGCCCCTGCTCTTATGATGGTTGGCATAGGCAACGAGGGCTGGCAGGGTACTATTCACATTTGAACCGGTACCCTGGGGTAGGCTACCGTTTACATACTTTATTATCTGTAATAAAACAACAAGATAATGCCCAGATCGGCATGCGTGGTCGTGTATATATGCGAGTGCCACTGTTTAATTTACGATGTTTATAACTGCATTATGATATTCGATAAAATAATTGTACATGAACTAAGACTACTCATGATTTCCTCATGGTGGTTCAGACATCGCAAAATACCACCCTTGCTCTGATTGGCTATTTTCACTGTTTTGTTACGAAATGATCAGATGGTTGGTTAAGACAAGAAGGCTCACGCTCATCAAGCCAATCAGAGATAGAGTAGGGGGCGGGTCTTCACGGAGTGTGTGTGCGTGTGTGTGTGTGTGTGTGTGTGTGTCAAAGTCAGCACAGGCGCTAGAGAACTAGTAAGTTATTTATTGTATTTATGTCAAACATTTCAGGGTAGTCTCAGAGATTCACTCGCCAAATCTACCTGCATTTGGCACTTTCATTTCAGACCCTGGTTTTGTGCGTGTGTGTGTGTATTAGGAAGACTGCTTGAATATTGGTTATTTAAATGAGGCGTGGTTATGCTGTAGAAGCTAGAACAGATTCTGACTCTCATTGTCTCCCATTCAAACCTCAGCTAGATCTATGATGTTTGTATAATATCACCTTTCATGTTTTGGTCTAACATTGGGAAGTTGTACACTGGGCATTGCACATGAGCACGTGCACACAAACATGCACGCACATGCACACACACACACACACACACGTGCCAGAGAGAGAGATCAGGTTGTTCCCGGTGTGATGTCCATATCGCATTATGAATCTGTTTTGATCTTCTTTGCCTTTGTGTGTTCTTCAGATATCTCAATATTTACCGACCTTTGACGGCACAGATTGTGTCTCAGGTTATTGGTGTTGTCTTCCGGCTTGCTACGCTGCGTCTCGTGCATTAATATACAAGTCTGCGGAAATGTGACACATACACACTCAAGATGATAAAATCAATGTTGTTGTGCTGCATGCATAATCTGTCAGGCTGTGTTTATGGTCTGTATTAAGTCAGACACACATGCGCACGCACACACACATTCACCCCTCGTATATGTTCATGTTTTGATGTTTTCATCAAGAGAAAAATTACACGCTTGAAATAAATAAGTCGGGTGTGCAGTGGAGCATTTATGGAGGTTCTGGTAACAGGATAGAGCGTGCACGCACGCACGCACACACGCACGCACGCACGCACGCACGCACGCACACACACACACCCGAGAAGGCAGAGGTAATATGTGTAATAGGTGAGGCTGTTTCCATGGGATGTATAGGTGAGGCTGTTTCCATGGGATGTATAGGTGAGGCTGTTTCCATGGG
>JAODLL010020786.1:0-25965 GCA_026546735.1 Forbesichthys agassizii | reverse complement strand
TGTATATTAAAAAGGTGACAGTGTCCCCAGCAGTGCGTTTAGGTCATGCTAGAGCATTACAGCAGGCTAACGCTCTACACCCACTATCTAGAATCAATTAAAAGCGAAAAAAAAATAGAATAATTTAAAAAATGTTATATTAAATTATTGTAATTAATATCTTTTGATACTAATTAATAGCTGTCAGATTACTTCTGAGAAGAAAACCGCAGTTTAATACTCTCTAACGTAAGAGTTTGCCACTGAATTACTCCTAAATGCTACAGTAAAAGTGTTTGATAATATTAGTACATATACTAGAGATAGTATAGAACACTGGTATATATGTTAATGTTTGTAATTATGGATAATTAATTTTTTATTAATTTCTAAACTTTGCACTACATTAGCTTTTTCGTCTATTAACGTAAGAGTTTGCCACTGAATTACTCCTAAATGCTACAATCAAAGTGTTTGATAATATTTGTACATATACTAGACAAAGTGCAAAACACTACTATTTATGTACATTTTTGTAATTATGGATAATAATTTTTTTTTAAATGTTAAACTTTGCTCTAAAACAGCTTTCTTGCCTATTAACGTCAGAGTTTGAGCGAGAAAGAGAGAGAGAGAGAGAGAGAGAGACGGAGAGAGAGACGGGGAGACAGAGAGAGGTAGAGAGAATAAACGCGAGCTGCTATCTGTAAGCTTCTACGTGCTTCTGTGAATCTTTCGGGACGATCTTTGCAAGTACGGTAATGTTTACAATATTGCCGCACTCTAAAAAATTCAGCGGCTCACTTGACCACGCAAATAAAATCGGGGACTGGCTTGACCGCAGTCTTTATAGCAGGCTCTGGTCACGTGATCAAGAGCACATAAGCTGCTAAGGCTCGGTGTCGTTCGCCATCAAAAGGCAGCAGTGGTAGGCTACAGTCGGGTAAACGGGAGTGAATAAGACGTCGAGGGCCACCGAGAACTCAGGCATACTGTCCTCATACTGAACGCGTTTTGACCATAGATCATGGCGGATCGCGTGGGTTTATTTATGATGGCTTTAATTGCTTCGTCGCTGGCTGTCGAGGTAAGAAACAGAATTGGGAATATTGCCAATTCAATGTTTTCCCATCATATGCTTCAATCTCCACCTGTTCTTGTGTTGTATGGTCTGGGTTGGGATGTTTGCATTTAGGCTATACCCATCGATCCAAGTATTGACCTGATGGCATTAGTTACAGCTATTAGACGAATAGTGTAAAACAGTAGCCTATCTACTCAGCTTGACACATTGCTGTGATGACTTCACTATATGGCATGCTATGTACTTACAATGTAAACTGACTTCAGGGCGTCAATGTTATAGCTCCTATAAATATACAAATTATCTCCAATCGACTTTGAGCAGTGCTTCTGTGACATTCGTTTACATGTATTGGAATAAATCAAACCTTGTTTGACTGTTTGTTTTCTTATGCTGTTTTACTAGGCAATGGAAAGCAGTGTGCGTGGTTTAGCGTTTCCTTTTTTTAAAGAACATTTGGGCCTATGTGAAAATATGTTTACCCGTAATGAACAATGAATTGGTCTTTGTTTAAACTAGGAAATCACTCCTAATCCACAGATAATGCAAATCCTGTATCCGTATCAGGCCAGCCTGTTTAATGGGAAGAATAGAGGCTGGAGGAAAATGGCGACTGACTGTGCACTGCAGCATTCCAGCGAGGCTCCGGTGGAAAACGTTTAAAAACACGAATAACTATCTCTATTTATCTTGCACTGTAGCCTACCAGATCCGCGAATCGAATTTCATCATATTCACTGCCAAGACTTGATCGTCACTGCTGTATGGCGTTTTAGGTAGGATTTCATAGCTGCTGTGTATTTGGCCTTGCTCAGCGAGAAATTACAGCCACATTGTTGCAGATAAGGCCAATGATTATAGCTTTGTAGCCATTCAGTTATGTCTGTGGGAAAGGTGGTTGTGTTTGTAGCACATGCAACCACTACGTACAACATAATATAAAGGTTCCTGCTGCCTTTGAACAGTTGCTGACACATATACGTTTTTAACACTTAATTCAGATTTGTAAAATGCCATTGGGCTACATGCCTTTCCCAGAGCTGGATAAGACAATGGATTCAAACTCCCTCACATCTTCCCTAGATTGTCTATTTATTATAATTGTTATTCACTTCCACTATGAATAGTTGAGTTTTGGTAGCATCCGTAACATAAAACGTATTATATAATCTTGTTTATCCAGCAGCACATTTCAGTAGAGGGTTAAATATGCCTAAACATCAAGACCAATTTGTAAGAAATGTCGACTATTGTGTCTGAATTGTTCCTTGTGGGTGGAACTTAACGCAGCGCTTTAACACCATAAACCTTTACTGTCTATAGGCCTCCATACGCACAGCCCTGAAATCACTGCTAAGTGCTATTTGTCTCCTCTCCTCTGCCTTCCCTGGATTGTGTTCAGTGTGGCATTTGAATGGCAGCTTTTGTGTGTTTCTCCAGCCTTGGGGAAATGCATGTTGGCTCAGTGCGTGCAGCCTGTTTGTTTCCCACCGCAGTCTTTCAGCCTGAAGCGCATGCAGCAGGGCCATTTGCTTATTAGTGAGCACTAATTCCATTGTGCTTGGGTCTGCTCTAGCTTTCAATCTCTCTCCTGTAACTCCCACTGCAGTATGTTATGTTAGGAGGTGTTTTGCAGAAGCCGTGCTCCTAATTCCCTCATTTGACATTGAGAGAGAGATTTTGAAAAAGGGGAAGTCCAATAGTTTTCCATCCTGTGAGCCTCCTTCCTGAACTTGGAGCTCATTTCCTTGCCCTGCCCAACTCTGGAAGCATTGTTATGGCCAGTGTCAATAAAATAGCCCCTAATACTGTAATATCTCTGGATGTGCCCTCCCCCTTCTATCTTCATTAAAGGTACATTCAGCTATTGTTAGCTAATTGTAAGGTACACTTTGAGTCAAATTCACCATATCTCCTTGCATTCCACTATTTTACAGTGTAATCTGGTACTTCTACACAGCCCTGTGGCCTATACTACGAATAGTTAAACCTGCTAAGATTTCACTAGAGGTTATCAGAGAAAGTCTGCCTACATTGGTGTTAAATTGTACTACGACTCTGAAGATGTTGATGTTTATTTGAGTTCGTGCTCGTTCACAAAATGGGTGCGGTCGGCAACACAGGCTCAGTTTTTGTGTAAAGGTGCATGCTCCGTCCATCCGCCTCCACTTGTTTGCATATTGAAACATTGAAACTATGTATTTTTATTTTCATAAGGCAAGCTATTGCCAGTTAACTGAGAACGCACGAAAAGCCTATTTGATCTTTAGAACGCTTGATGTCCTGCGAACACACCAAATGCGTACAGCCTTTCTTTGTGTGCATGCTATTAATAGGCCTACTGTACCTTACCCTGATGTTAAAATATGATTTCACAAATGGCACGATTCTTCATTATCGCGTGGTAGACATGCAATGCAAATACACTCTTTAAGCTTTATGATGGGATCTATAATTTTGCCAAATATTAATGGCTAAATATGATTTGATTAAGAAAATAAAATAGGCCTAGGTTTTTATGAAAGCAAATCTTAAAACTGCTATGATTTGATTGCATGATCATATTTTAATTGTTTAACGGTGTGTGTCATAAAACTGTGTGCATGCTCCTATCCTATATCTTACTTATAATAATGTGTATTTTAATAGCCATAAATGCTGCTTTGCTGCTATGTCATCTAAAATAAACATATGATAGGCATAATCGTTCGACAAAGCAGCCCACAACTGGAAAGAACACCAAGCGTTGATATTGTGAGTGGAGGTGCAGTGCTTATAGAGTTTACCACAGAGATAAACTGCTCGGCGCAGTTTAGAGATGTAGCGTAAATTGCCATGACAATCAGCATACCTCGCGGAAAACCTCTCCACCTTGTAGTAGTATGGGTTACTCGGCAAGTTACACCCGATACCGCAAAGTTACTCCAGAATTTACTTGGATAAGCCAGTTACCTTCCTTCGTAGTATAGGCCTCTGGTTCCGTAAATAGGAACAACAAAGTGGCTAGTGCCCCTTGGCATTGCAATATGTTTCAATGTGTGAGGTGGGGCTTCTGGGGGAGTTTGTTTTGATTAGAAGTTAGCATGTGTTCTCAAGAGTGCCTGCCTTGAAGTGACTTCTGTATACAAATTGCCCTAGTGGTGTCAGGGTGAAAAGCCATGTGGGTTCTGCCATATGACTCCTAGTGGAAACAAACGGTAGTCCTACTATCTAGGCCAGCCTGACATTTAGCAGATACATTTTCCGTATACTTGTTTGCATCTGTCTTTTTCATGATAGATCCGCCCGCCCCAGTGACGCTTGTGTGTCAGACAGTGGGCCACTTTCTTATCAGACTTGTACCATTTCTCCTTATTTGAATAAATTACTTCCACTGACATTTTTTTAGCTTGTGCATACAGGAACACCAGCACTGAGGAGACATACATGATGATAGTAGAATTATCTTGTGTATAGTAGGATGAGCAGCTCTACTATCTATATGCATTAGCTAAGTACTGTTTGTGGTACCTGTTATCAGTGAGTTTAATGGCTAGGTACTTTGATGTAATCACCCTTTTGCCTTTTAGTATCTCCTGTAGATGGGCAGTTATGTGCTGTTGGGTGTCTCTTAAAATTTCCCAGCCTGCCAGTAGTTTAGACTTACTTTGTCAATCATGCACCCCTTAATAACTTTCCTCTCCTCTGAAAGGCTTGTATTTTACTCCAAACACACTCTTATTTACAGTGTTGTTACATGTACATTTAACCATGTTGTGAAACTAAAGACATTTTCTGAATGTGGTGTCACAGTTAGGATTAAATTACTGAAATATAAATACTGACAATGTATAATATCTGGCCACGGGGGTGTGTGTATGTGAGGTTACGGTTTCATGTTCTTACTTTGTAGGAGAGGATAAATATTTAGCAGATTGGACAATGAGTCATTTAGCCAGTTAGGTTCCTTTTTAGAACACTACTGTCGTTAAAGCATACAGAGAAGTATTTGGACTTGTGGTTACCTCTGACGACACCTGTCTCTAATTTAAATCCCTCACAGTACATTTAAAAAAAAAAGTTTTTTGTGTGTGTGTTCTTGAGTTACTCTACAGTAACAGCCCTTTTGGAAATTAAATCTTAAATACATTTTTTGTGATTGGTTCCTATATTCACTATCTGGGGGAACTGTTGTGATAATCTGACTTGAGCCTGCATCCAGAATGCACTGATCTGCACCACGCCTGTTTTGGACTAGTAATGTTCTGTTAATTGTATTGATTGCAACCTACGAAATTGGTTTCATATTGGATAGTAATCACAGAACAAAAATGCAACATGCAGTGTTACTGGACACTGCAAAACTAGACTAAAGAGACCAAGTGATTCTACATGTATTCTAAATGTATTTAAAAAGCACTTAATCACACAGACAGGACCAGTATGATGTTCTGGAGATTTGTGTGTGGACTCCAGTGTGAGGAATGAGAATTGCTTACAGTATGTGGTGGTTGTGCTCACTTTTATACACACACTCAAAATCATTGAGCCAATCATATTTCTTTCGTACAGTTAAGTATTTTTGAGGAACACATCTGGGGAAGGCTACAGAAAGATTTCTGGAGCATTAAAGATCCCAATGAGCACAGTGGCTTCCATCATTCGTAAATGGAAGTTGGAACCACCAGGACTCTTCCGAGAACTGGCCGTCCGGCCAAACTGAGCGGGGAGAAGGACCTTTAGTCAGTGAGGTGGCCAAGAACCCTATGGTCACTGACAGAGCTCCAGCGATCGAGGGAAAGATGAATGCAGCATTGTACAGAGACATCCTTGATCAAAACCTGCTCCAGAGCGCTCTGGACCTCAGACTGGGGTGGTTCATCTTCCAACAGGACAACGACCCTAAGCACACAGCCAAGATAACAAAGGAGTTGGTTCTGGACAACTCTGTAAATATCCTTGAGTGGCCCAGCCCAGACTTGAACCCAATTAAACATCTCTGGAGAGATCTGAAAATGGCTGTGCACAGATGCTCCCCATCCAACCTGATGGAGCTTGAGTGGTCTTGCAAAAAAGAATGTGAGAAACTGCCCAAAAGTAGGTGTGCCAAGTTTGTAACATCGTACTCAAATACTGATATGCTATCACATACTAATGTTTGTCAATGTGGACACACTACACATGGTTAGAACAGTTACATTATCCACAATTCAATCATTCAGTTAGCCTAGGAAACTACGAGCAGCAAAGTTACATTGATTCAGCCTTACCAGTAGGTAGACATGTTTGGCCAAAAACAAAACCTTTTGAACCAAATCTAAATGTGTCAAACTGATCATTCCGAGTTCATTTACACTCCTTTATACATAGGGTCCATCAATCAAAAGAACCAAAGCGGCTTTTCATAAATATGAATCAAAGTTGTGAATATGTTCACGTGTCCATTAGGCCTGCTTACTGTCTTCAAAGAATGGTGCCGCTGACATGGCTAATCAGTTTGACAAAATACCTGATGCTAGCCTAATTTGATTGCTTAATTTGACAAATTTCTATTCACAATGGAACGTTGGCTTGGCTTCCTCTCTGACTTCAGTAAAAGTGCAATATTATTTCACCATAAATTTTGAGGGGCACAGTTTCAATCATTGTAGGATAGCTAGGCTAGTATGAGAAATGAAGCTCACACTAATTGTCCTTGTTAGGACACATAGCATCATGGGCTATCTGCCTAGCAGACTGGGATGTGGCGGCTGCTCCAGCAAGGCATTGATCCAGTGCAAACCTCAGTGCACATTCAACTATTGCTCTCAGCTAAAAACATTTAGCAGTGATTGTAGTCTGAAAACCCTGTTAACATTAGTGTTTTCACAGCCACCCTGCTGGCGACTTAATCAATTTGAATGATATACAATTTCCACCACATCCTCCATTAGTTGTAGTTAATGTTCTCTCATATTTATGTTTCTATAATAGAAGCCAAGTGAGAAAAAAAGTCAAAATGGGAACACATTTAACTGTTATCTGGCCAAAGGAAAGGTGCAGAAAGTACAAAATAAGTGTTTTTCCCTTCTCCAGTGTGATAAAGATGACAAATACAAAATTGAATAGACTTTTGTTGGTAATCTTTACTAAGGGATTATTAATCCCATAAATGTGGAAGGCACTGTATAGTAAATGTACCTAATTTATTCTGCTCTATAAAATAAAAAATCTGCAAATAATTTATAAGAAGCACATTAGACTTGGGACTGCTTCTGTGCACTGAGTAATTGCTGTAATTAGTTTTCACTTTTACTGTCGGTACATTTTCATTCATCAGAGGATGTTGGCTGCATCATCTTGCTGAGTGTTCCCAGTAGATATTCTCCGTAATGATGCGTTAACCTCTGTGTGTCCCCTGTCTGTTCTCCACGAACACACACTCATGCACAATTCACCCCCCTTCTCCTGGGCTCTTGTTTTTCAAGATTGTATTCCTCCATCTAGAAATGATCTCACCATTTTTCCTCTTTCCCTCCCTTCCGTCAACCATGGCTCCACACACCCTCCTGGGTGTACGTGGTTGCCATGGTGCCAGTGGCTTTCTTGTGCTGAAACTATAATTAGCCCACAGTGATACTAGCTAATCTCAATTCCTATTTATCTCACCAATACCTTTTTTTTTAATTTATTTATTTTTATTTTTTAAATTTTATTTATTTTTTTCTTTCTCCTAATATCCTGGCGTCCTGACTGTTTCCGTTCTCTCTTCCGTAACCTCTGAAAATATGCAGGCAGGTTTTCCATTTTACAGCGACTATGGTGGCAGGCAATGAAGTATGAAATTGAAGTGTGTTTCTTTTTTGGGGGCGGGTTTACGTCAGAACCTAGAGTAGTCCTGATTGCAGCCATGGCTTGGTTTCCTGTCAGGAAGGCAGGCTTCCTGAGTGAGATTGTTCTCTTTTGTGAATAGGATATGTTCCATGTCCCTCAGGACTCAGGACTATTTAATCTGGCAGCTCAAAGGTTGTTTGAAATACAAAAGTGCATTAAGGGGTCTGAGGAGAGGGGTAGAGAACAGTGAGATGAGGTGAAGAGAGGTGCGAGCTAGCTAAAAAAATATGTGTGTGTGTGTGTATATATATGTATTTGTGTGTGTGTATATATATGTATTTGTGTGTGTGTGTGTGTGTGTGTGTGTGTATATATGTATTTGTGTGTATATATGTATTTGTGTGTATATATATATGTATTTGTGTGTGTGTATATATGTATTTGTGTGTGTGTGTATATGTATTTGTGTGTGTGTGTATATGTATTTGTGTGTGTGTGTGTATATGTATTTGTGTGTGTGTGTGTATATGTATTTGTGTGTGTATTTGTGTGTGTATGTATATATATTATGTGTGTGTGTATATATATATGTATATATACGCATATATGTGTATATATACGCATATATGTGTGTATATATATATATATATATATGTGTATGTATATATATATATGTGTGTATATATATATGTGTATGTATATATATATATATATATATATATGTGTGTGTATGTGTGTATATATATGTATGATTGTAATTAATTTGTATAGCACTTTTCATACAAGAATTGCAGCTCATACTGCTATACAGAGATATAATAGGCTACATGAATAATTGTGCTTCCAAGAAGAAAATATATAAATAAGCAAGGAATATAAAATTGTTGAAAGAATTGAATGTAAAAAAATGTAAGATTACAAAAACAAGGTAATTTCCTTCTGGCTGCTACTGCATGTCAGAATAAGTGCTGGCAACATTCAGTAGTGACACTATGTTGGCCTAACATTTGATCTGTACATACATAGAGAACACAAGGCATATGACATGGATCACCTAATACACTGAACGTAGATATGAACTTTAGATATTCAGTTAGGTACTCATTTGAAGATACCAGTGTTGGACAGTAACTAATTACTAGTAACCAGTTACTGTAAAATTACTTTTTTTACTAACTAGTAGTGTAACTAATTACTATTTCCAGAACGGTAATATATTGCCATTACTAATCCAAGTAAAACTGCATTACTGCGTTACAAGAATGAGGTTTCTGGTCCTAGCCAATTTAGGGTTGTCCAATTGAACCAATCTGTCCAATCATCTGGTTTGAGAGGCTGCAATGTTTTCACTTTGGCTGATTGTTGACACCTAAGGTTAATAATTGTTCTAATAAAGAGGATTACATTATTAAATCAGTTGGCTGCACAGGCTGTCATTTTTCAGAAGGGGGGAGGCAGGGTAGTGAGACCAAAAGTAATGTATTAATGTAACTAGTAACGTAAAGTAATATTACATTTTTAGGGAGAATTAAACAGTAACTTATTACAATTCCTGAGTAACTTGCCCAACACTGGTAAGTACGCACACCAGCGTGGTATGTATGTAGTATGTCTTTAAGTCTGCCTCCCCTCTCCTAAACCTCCGTAGCAGGACTCCTATGTGACATGGAGTGACTGCAGCCAGTGTACATAGAATACATAGAGGACAACACGCGTAGTAGTCCGATAACACACGAGAGACAGAAATCTGAGGTTTGAGTTCATGTTTAATTAAATGAGAAGTCTCCTGGGCTAGCCGGATGAGTCACGATAACAGTCAGACGCCTTCCTGCTCTTGCTCTGCTCCCCACCCTATGACTTCTACCTCCCGTTGCCATTCCCCATCGTCTTACCTGTCATAAAACATTTCTCGCTATTGCTCTCCATTTTACATAACTTCAACTCACTTCAACACATTTCTTCTATTGCATTTATTTTACCCACTGACCCCTTTGAAGCGGTGTGTTTATGTCTGCTTAAAACTGTCCGTTGTATATATTTCACCATGCAGGGGTAACCTGAAGAACATTTGCAAATTAAGAGAAGTTACTTCTAATATGGGGGCTCTTTGGTAACATTCAGCTTCTGTTTTCTATTTTGGCTCATCGCATGTTCTACAGTGGCTACGTGCCTCCTGATTATTCACATGTACCCAGGCCAAATGTTTGAGATTGGCTGAGAGGAGCTTTCTAAAGCTGAGGCCAATGGGAGGTCAGAATACAGGCCGCCATCTCAGATCCCTGAAGAGAATCTTTGCTGGTTCAGTTATTTATGGACGTTTCTCTGCCACGCGCACTTAAGCTTTCAGGACAGTTTTCTCATCTGTAGTAGTTGAAGTTGCCTCTCTGAATTCGTGTAGAGTGATATGAGCACTATGATGTCACTCTTACCTGCTCCTGCGTCATTTATTTTGGAATTATTGTACTGTGGGTCAAGAGTGCTTAGTTTGCTTTTAAGTTAAGATAACACAAGACTGGATAAACTAACCAGAGCAGACCGATATCTATCATTTTAGATCACTCCAGGATTGTCTCTCTGGTTGCCTGTTCTCATTTGGTTCAACAGAGTCCGCTTCTGGATGGTTTAACCCTTGGAGACCCACAGTTGCAAATTTGCAACATTTACTTGAAACTGTCTGTAGTACCTAATCCTGACAGATTGTAACCAAAAACTACATAACCCAACCCCCAAAACTCTAAACTATATAATTGCAAAATTTTTAGCGGGAAAATACAATTACTATTAGACATACAACATTTCAAATTCAAACAACATGGCTGTCTACAACTGACCACGTAGCTACCCCTTCTGGGCCAATTTCAACAATTTTCCAAGTAAGTATTTGACCTATAGTATTTTATTCCTTTATTCCAAAGATGTTAAGTGACAGAAAACTGTAATAATTAAAAATAAAAAGTATAATACACATGATTTGGAGGGATTTGTTCAAATGTTACAAAAATACAACACTGGGCTTCACTTATTCACACAAAAGGCCCCATCACTGAGTCAGCTGTAAATTCATTTTCACATATAAGGAGACCCATACTATTCCGCAGACACCAGTAATAATTTGTTCAAGCAAAGTTCAATATGAAGAAATTGCTGAGGACCAGTTTTTCAAAGTCAGATGTTCCAATAACAAGTCAATTTCATAGTTTTTTATCATACGGAAATGCATTATAACATGGATGACTAGTTGTAATTGTAAAGTTAATTTCCTTTTTATTGTACTGAATCAAACAGTTTAATGTCAATAAAATACATTTTTAGTATACATACTTTGATATTATTGAATCATCAATGTCTAATAATCTAAGGACCTTGTTAAATTTATAGTGGTGATATTTGTAACCTCTATGACCCAATGTTGCAATTTTGCAACATTTTCACAAAATCTTCCAAAAACCAAAAAAAAATAAAAAATGAATCAATTTCTTTATCAGGGCCTTCCTTGCTTCCATGCTCGGGTCTCTGAGGGCTAGTGGTCTGGTTGTTGGGCTCCCAGCCAGAAAGTTGTGGGTTCAAACCCTGGTGTTGGCCTAGCTATGAGCATACCTGAGTAAGATACCTAACCCCCTGCTCCTGGTGGTTGGTTGCACCTTGCATGGTGGCAATCACCATCGGTATGTGAGGCAAAATACTGTAAAGCGCTATATAAAAGCAGACTGCCACTCCTTCAATTAACAGTCTCAACAACATTCTAATCATCTCTAATCATTCTAATCTAGTCCCACAGTGGGATAGTCAAATCATTCTGTCTTTTAGAGACAGGTTTTTTAAAAACTGTTATCTCATACTGTAAATCATCATCATATTGACCTAAATGTTTAAAGCAACAGTCCAATAGGTGGATGTAGACTATGTGTGAATATAGAGTACACTCTATACAATACAGAAAGCTTTATCAAACACCGCTCCGTAGTTCCTTTAGTCTGTAGTCCCTGCTCTCCTCTTCCCAGTGCATCTAAATGGTAAGGACCAGAGGAGAACTGTCTGGTCCCTCTACTATGCACACTTTTACTGTGTGTGTGTTCATTCCAAGCTGATGGATGGATACATGGATTCTCCATCTTGCCTCCCCAAGAAAGTCTCTGTGTGTGTGTGTGTGTGTGTGTGCGTGTGTGTGATATTTATATCATTGGTATTTCTCCCTCTTGCATGCTTGCTGACAACTGGCCTTGTCATCGTGTTCTGAGATGTCACAGAACATCACTGTCACGTGTGTGACTGTGTGCACAAGCGTGTGTGTGCGTGTGCGTGTGTGTGTGTGTGTGTGAGTGTGAGTGTGAGTGTGTGTGTGGGGGCTTGCATGTACGAAATCGAGGAAGACAAGTTGACAAAGAGATGAAAAGAGAGAAAGATAAAGGTACACACAAAGGTAAGCAGTTCAGACCAGGAGTCTGTTTGTTTGTGTGTGTGTGTGTGTGTGTGTGTGTGTATGTGTGTGTGTTTCTCCCGATATGTGTATTTACTGCTGATAATAGATGAGTACCATCTTAGTAGAAACTCTGCAAAACATATACAATAAGTCTCTGAGTCCAATTTGTAGTAATATTGTGTATTTCTACTTTTAAAGTTACAAAGATTGTATTGAATACAGTATTACAAGTATAGTCAGCTATAGCAGGCTAAATGTAAGCTAATATACTTTTTGTAAAATTGAACAATTGTCTATTCGCATTTAGCTAGCTTACCGCTCTCTGTGCATGTTGAAAAAATAATCAGATACTTGTACACAGCCCTGGCTCCGTAAATATTAACATTAGCAAAGTGCCGAACACCGCTCGTATCAACAAAGCCGCAGCGCTATGCTTTGCTTCACAATGCATTCCGTCGCCCGCGGAGGGCCGCTGAGCAATACTGTTCTGATTTGACCTCGAAGTTAGCAAAAATGACTGACCATACCTTTAAATTAAGCTTTGAGCATAAATGGACTGGGCATTCATCTGATGTAATGGGGGGCGCTATACGTAATCGAAGAGTACACCTTTAATCGTAGAGCAATGCAGCGTATATATGCAAATCCAGAAAAGCATAGACTTTAGTAGAGCAGCAATGACCTTTGCGTTGTTGTGTTAACGTGGAATTAATTTAGCAATATTCTGCAATGTGGAGCTCAGTGTGCTATGCTTTCTAAATCCCATGCTGTTGACTGACATTCATTTGTGTGAATATCTTTCAAAGATAATCTGTCATCTAAAAACCTGCATTGGGACCTCCTTTAAAATAAGCAGATACAGAAGCCAATCACAATTAGTTCTGGCTGTGTGCCGTGTCACGGTGTCATTAGACATAATATTATGGGCTGTAATGATGTGTGGCTCTTCAGTTGACCTACAACGTGCTGATGTGATGTGATTGGTCAGCTGGCATACCAATCACTTCTCTGTCTGCTGATCAAGCAGCCAAGCCCCTGCGTGCACACACACACACGCGTACACATGCACGTGCACGCACACATGCACGTGCACGCACACACGCACGCACACACATTCAGGCGCACGCACACACACACACACACACACACATATACACCCATGAGTAAATATGTTCTGCTTCAATAAAGGTGTCGTGTGAATGTGGTTAATATGATACAAAAGAAATATAATCCAATTACAACCAAGTATAACCAAATAATCCTGTCTGAGGTTACCTTCTCTATAGTTTATTTATTTCTTCTGTCTCTGTGCTGCCTCAGGACTCTTATTGTACCAGCAGTCTTCTATGTTGCAACTGTTGATTTCGTGGTGTCTTAGACATAACAGGTTTGGAAAGCATTTTATGGTTGGAAGATGGGTTGTGTGCAGGGAGGGAGCTCGTATTTGATTAACTAATTTTGGCACTGTATTGGCCTATTTCATCTAGGCTTGAATGTGTCTAAATATTTAAAAGGAAATACAAATGTCTCAAGCTATATGCAAAATGGATTTGTTTAAATCTGCTCCAAACCCACTACTGAAGGGATGTAAACCTTCCTAATTCATATTATGGGAACATCTCATGTTCTAATACGAAAAGGATTATTTCAATTCAGATCATTTACATAATCGAAACAGAGCTTGTTATCATGGTCATTGTTTGGAAAGCTTTAGTAATGATTACAAAAGAAATATATTGGCACACCAAAAAGATACTGTATTTCGTAGCCTGTCCTGTGTCCTATTTGGTTATTTGCTACATATTTATTTACTTTAGGCTCTTGCTTTTGTATTTTGAGGGAATACTATATTATACTGTATATTATGTATATATACTGTATATATATTGTATCATGAGGATTTGTTTTCTACTGAAATGTAGACTAATTTGTAAATACATGCATTCAAAATTAGTTATATCATTATTTTCAGAATTTAAGGATTTTATTCCATTTCAAATATAAATCATTCAAAATACATATATTTAAAATTCAAGAATTTCTTGATTATGAGTATGTCGTATAAAATATTATTATGTTATAAGATAATGGCCTTCTCTGGGGTTTCAATTTCAAACAGACAAGCCCTAACTACAGGTACATATAGATACATTTTGTCCAGCAGTCAGGCCGGTCACGACCGGAGCCATAAGCCCTCATGCTTCCACTTAATCCATCTCTAGTGTTGTTTTGACTGATCGCCAGCTGATAGCAGCTTGTAGCCTATATGGAAGGTGACGATTATGAATCCACTCACATTTCATATAACTCAATTACAACTAGTCCAGAATGAGGAGGTAGAGCTGCTTAGATGTCGAGCAGAATAGTGGTAATGAGACCGCAAGGTGCCTATAGATGGGAGCACGTTGTGGAGAGCAAGGTCTTCTTGTGACCGGACCTTTGGTGGGCAGAGCCACACCACATCGAGTCCTTTATCCAGCCCATCTAACCTACACTGCTCCCTATTGGTCCATACAGTACACCACCCTGCTCCCTATTGGTCCAGTACACCACCCTGCTCCCTTTTGGTCCATATACACCACCCTGCTCCCTATAGGTCCATATACACCACCCTGCTCTCTATTGGTCCATACAGTACACCAGCCTGCTCCATATTGGTCCATACAGTACACCAACCTGTTCCCTATTGGTCCAGTACATCAGCCTGTTCCCTATTGGTCCATTCAGTACACCAGCCTGCTCCCTATTGGTCCATATACACCAGCCTGCTCCCTATTGGTCCATACAGTACACCAGCTTGCTCCCTATTGGTCAATACACCAGCCTGCTCCCTATTGGTCCATACAGTACACCAGCTTGCTCCCTATTGGTCCATACACCAGCCTGCTCCCTATTGGTCCATACACTACACCATCAGTATGTTCAGAGAAGGCCCCATTGGTCCAGTTGTCCTCCCCCAGTGTGGTGGGACAGTGAGGCGTTGTGACAGGCCAGGCCACCCGTGTGGGATCAGGAAAATCTCCATCTCACCCTGCCATGTCCCGTTACAAATGTCCCCAGCTGACAGGGAGCAATAGGAGGAGCGCTATGATGTGACCTGGGCCATGGGACACACATCACCTGGAGACAGGGAACATGGAACAAGCCCCATGAGCGCAGCTGGAGCCTGTTGGAGTATGGTGGTGGTGGTGGTGATGATAAAAATGAAGGCTCTAGTGAGAGTTTTACGTAATGAGTAGGAGGAGTTGCTTGGCAAAAATCAAATGTTATCGCTTACATACTTACACAATTTGCAGCCAACAGCTCTCAGCTTACCCCTCCATTAAGGAAGTTAACTGATGATACGCAGGTGTGTGTGTTGATCATGCCACCCTGCCATCACTCATGTTCAGAAGCATGGAAACTTGGTGTGGATTTGCTCTCCTGTCCGTGTTTGTGTGTGTTTGTGTTTATGTGTGTGTGTTTACAGGCCCTAAGGCGTGGCCTCTATGTGCCACACTGAGCTCTAAGTAGCTGTGATTCGATTCCCTCTGCCCCCCACCCCTCCCCCATCCCATTTCTCCACCCCACCACACCCCATCCACCCATCCCAAAACACACACACACATCCCCAGCTTTAGCTTTTAGGACCCACAGATAACGGTCATCATTAGCAAAGGATGCTGGGAAAACACTAGCATGTAACTAAAGGTGCCACTATTATATGAGAGTGATGGACGGAAATATGATTTGTTTTCGCCCACAGCAGTTGCCAGTTATTGTGTGTGTGTGCGTGCGTGCGTGCGTGCGTGTGTGCGTGTGTAGGTGTGAGTGTTTCACCGCGCCCCATTTACTGTTTTGTGTGTGAATGTGAACCACTGGAAAACACTTCCCCATTCGCTGTGTTGCTTAAACCTCTCTGCGCAACACCGCTACAGTCTAACCTTACTGGACTCTTTATGTAGCATGGTGTAACCACAATCAATATTAACTTTGTGAATATGGGTCTGGACACGCTCTATTGCTAACTGTTATGTAAGAGTCTTTGCCTTCTACTGAGTGTAGAGCTCAGAGTTCATTTTTATAACCTGACATGCCAGAGAAACTGTTTGTGAAGGGCTCGTACTTTGAAAAAGAAAAGAAATGTAGAAGTTTATTGGATGAACAATCTGGTTGGATGATCAATCTTTCGCTGTAGGCACAACTAAACCACGCCCGTATAGCTGTAAACATGACGCTGATTGGAAAACCACGCCCGTATAGCTATAAACACGACACTGATTGGAAAACCACGCCCGTATAGCTATAAACACGACACTGATTGGAAAACCACGGCCATATAGATATAAACCTTGACGCTGATTGGAAAGTTCAGTTGCTAGTCGGACACATTCAAAATCATTCCTAGTCTTTCCAGACTGATTCTCACGGCGAAATTAAACTGAAGCTCGGGGATAGGGGTTTTCACCCTTCATGGAGATCAGACCTAGCAGAATTCAACACATTATTGCCTATGTTTTCTGTCTGGGGGTGTTAATGTGTATTTTGAGTATATTACATAAAATCACCAAGTACCTACAATCAATCTGAGGCCACAACAGCATTTCGGCAACTAACTGTTTTGGGGTCAATTGACTTTGTATCATGGTAGATTTAGCTGTCTGGGAGCCGCACTCCTCAGCCTCCACAGCAACGTTGAAAATTATCAATTATATTTTTCCAATATCATTGCTATAATCTATAATCTCAACATTGAGTTGAAAACAATAGTCGAGCTGAGCCAGGCTAGTCTTTACGGACCCCCGGGGGAAACGCATGCTCTGTTTCTGAACCATCCCAACTGTAAAGGGGCAGCTACAATGTACAGCACTGAGACATACTCCAGTTTTCAATTCAATTTAACCTTTGACCTCCAGATAAAACCTCCCATTTAACAATACCCAATACCCTAGAGACCACAGAATCTCTAGGGTATTGGGAAGGGGTCTTAGACCACTATGGATGCAAAATTGTAAAAGGCATTTGTTTCTTATTAACCACATAAAGTTAATTACATAATCCAACCATCCCCACCCTCCAAAAAAAAAGACCCCCAACCCAACCAACTGTATTACTGTTTTAAAGGCCATACCCTGCTATGTTGTATGCTTCGACGTCCTTATAATAGACTGTAAAGCCTGTTTGTTGGATTTCTCTTTGTTATGGATTCTAGTACAATCTACATTCCATGGGCATGTAGGCAGTATGGTCTAGTGGTCTGGGTGTTGGGTCCCAGCCGGAAAGTCGTGGGTTTGAACCCCAGTGTTGACCCACCTGTAAGCCTCCTTGAACAAGATACCTAACTCCCTACCGCCCAACTGCTCCTGGTCACACCTTGCATGACAGCAATCACCCTTGGTGTATGAATGTGTGGGTGAATGTCAGGCTCAGTACTCTAGAGTGCTTTGGATAAATGCAGTCCATTTACCATAAACTCTGCTATGGAGAAATGTGTCAGATGTTGGTTGAGGTACCTGCTGACTGCCATTTGATGGTCGTAAGAATGGATTCTGCTGAACTATAAATAAAGAGTTTTTGTGTTTACAATGGATTTGATGGGTCTTAAGGCCAAAGGTTCCAGGCCACACATATATATATATATATATATATATATATATATTGTGCATGAAAATTTGATGCAAATACCTATTAAGACATCACGTTAGATGTACTGTCATGTCTTAACCCACATGGTTAATGCTTGATCTCACTTTTTAACTTATGACAAGCTCGGACTGTCTGTAGTACACTATGTAATATAAAATAGACGGTTTGGTTTAGTAATTTAGTTAAAGATTAGATTCTCTGCTAGGCTATAAAACATAACATAGAATTCTGTTGTGCTTCAGACGATGCGGCAACACATCCCGCGTTGCTCTGTCGGTTTCCCTGGGGAGTTTGAACTGTAATTGCTTCCTTTGTGTTGTGACAAATGTCAGCTGTGAGGATGGGAACGCTAGCAAGTGAAACCGCTGCCCAACTCGGTGCGCATTGAAGCGTTCAGGGCGACGTGAGCACTGGCGTGTTTTCATATTTAATCTAAAGAACATACGTTTTATCAAGTGGTTCGTGATGAAAATATAGTCTACATTGGTCAAGAAGAATATTGGGGCGATATTTTGCCGTGCGCGAAACACGGTTCCATGACCGACGGGGCGCTTGAAAGACGCGTTGTCCACGAGGACGCTTTCTGACAGATAGCAGGCAGCCTGGGATCTGTCAGCATCCTTCCTATCGCATCCAGCTCTTAACACCAAAGACGATAATTTTCGGATTCCCGGGCAATTGAAATTACACGCTAGTTGCCAGATTATCTGGCGTTTGTTTGTTTTCCTATGACTTCTTTTGCTTCATGAAGAGAGTGAAAAGAAGAAAAACGACGTATAAACTCCATCCATCTGCAAGTTTTAGCGTGTACGTCGCACCGGAGGAAGGGAGCGATGGCAGACCCGGTGAAAGCAGTGCTGGCTTTTCTTGTTCTCACCGTGGCAAGTGAGTAATCCATTCAAATCCACCCGGACCGAAACTGTGCGGGACAAGACAGACAGGACACCTAGCGTACTTTGGGGAGGCTTATTGTACTTGTGTACCATTAATAACCTTGTGAGAAGCGGGTTTCCGTACTGCAATGTGGCAGTGTCACGCCCTCTTTGGGCTTTATCCATGTCTTTAAATAATGAAATAATGACTGTAATATAATACTGATGGCATGAACAATACCACATGTCGGTCAAGCATATGATGACATATGCGTGTAAAGGTGCTGCCATTTGACGTATTTAACTTTTAGGAATGTTTGTTGGCTACTTTCTAGGTAACACAATCCACTGGCATGCCGGTGAGTAAGGGAGTGAGCACGTTTACGTACGGCAAACTATATCTAGCACGTGATTTTTAACACGTCTCAATTAACGTGTATCGTTTACACAACAAACCAAACGTGGTGCATGCGATATGTGACATGGCTCTTTATCTGTAGCACTTATTTCACCATGTCCTACACATCCAACAACACCCTTTAGCACACTACGCATACTTTCACATGGCCCGTTAATTAATACAAATAATTGTGGCTTTAATTGAGCATGTGCAAACATGCTCGTATTTTTGTGAGTGCTCAATTAAAGCCACACGTATCCACAATATGTGCTCGATTACGTCTCATCCTTGTATTATGTGGTCCACACCATGCATAATGTCATCCAGACCGGCCAACTGATTATAATTATAATGAGGACTGTTTGATAGGGCGATACTGGACACGTGCAGTAGTCAAACCTGTTTTCTGGTTGCGTTCAAGAACAGGCGACGCGGAACTGTCCATGGTGCTGAAATATGGACTAACCAGAACTTTAACATTTTCTTTACCCCTTTCCCTTTTAAACGTTTTTAAAATGTCAGGCCTTGGTCCACCTGCATACACCTAGTCTGACTGTGAGCGTGGATGTGTGTGAGTTCATGACGTTGACCCCTCTGACCCCTCACCTCTGACCCCTCACATTCCCCAGGCTACAACAGTACAATGGTTGAATGCAGCAGCACTACATGTCTTAACCAATGTAAGTGTTTCATAGCTTGATAAACAAAAGTTATTTTGAGTTGTAGCAGTTGAAAACGACAACTGTAAATATTCTATTACACTCAATAGCTTTCACCCTCATTTATTTGTGTTTATTTTGGTCTTGCATCTCTCTGTGTCTCTGTAGCAGTTGTACAGTGAGTGTTATAACATGCACTACAGAACACCTGAAGTGGATATTTGAATGGCTAGGACTGCAGGAGAATAAAATACCATTGTTAGCCAACCCTGAATGACCCCCCTTCACACACCCCCCAATAAACACACACACACACACACACACACACACACACACACACACACACACACCTACAACCCCATAACAACTTCCCTGCAGCCTTTAAGCAATTGAAATGCGCTTCAAACCCGTGTAAATGCACAGCCTGGAACCGCACGGGAGAGTCCTAAATCAGGCCCCTGTATGTTGCTGCTGTGGTCTGGTTTAAACTGCTGTTGTTTCCTTGTTTGTCGCTGGCAGCCACGTATAGGCTACATTTGTGTGTTCATTCAAGTGGCTGGCATCAGTGAGTCAGCAGCCTGTCGAAAGCGCTTAGTCAGCGCACCGGTACGCTTGTTTGTTTGTTGTTAAAGCAGTCTTCTTACACGCGTGCTGAGAAGACATGGAGCAGAGGTGGTTCTTTACAGGGGAGAACATGAAACAAATATTTTTACGTATAATGATTTCTAATTTGGTTTAGAAATTATTTTTAATTAAATTCACAAATGGGCGATGCTGAAGAACAGAATATATCGTATCTCCATTCAAATCAGTAATAATACGAATAATATAATAATATAATACGAATAAATAAGAAATAGCATTATCGTTGGAAGTAGCAAGTGGTGAATACTGTGCGTAGTATATGTGATAAAACAAAACGGAGATGTCAAAGACATCGCTGGAACCAGACCTTGGGACGTGTATAGATTGTACCACCAAGATGAAGTCTAGGGAGCGTGTGTGTACAGGGCCAATGACAGCTGATGCAGTCGCTGTTTTGGCCCCTGAAAGGCCACCCATGAATGGCAATGGATTCAATAATTTACTTTGTGAAACATGATGAATACAAAATACAAATACAAAAACTATGTAGAATTGTTACATTTTTTCAGTATCAATCAATCAATCAATCAATCAATCAATCAATCAATCAATCACTCATTCCATGTGTTTGGTGGAGATACCTTCTGAGTTTCTCATTGGCTGATGAAGAGATAGGGAACATTGTTTGATTGTCTTGCAGCGTCTGCACTGGTGAGATGATGGCATTTTTATTTTAGCGGGAATGAATTATTGAAATAGGGAGAGTGCAGCGATGTGGACAAGGGTATAGCATATGTGTGTGTGTGAGTGTGAGAGAGAGAGAGAGAGAGAGAGAGAGAGAGAGAGAGAGAGAGAGATGTGATAAGCAGGTCTATGCTTTCTATCTTGTTTGCACCAGGCCCATGCTCATCTCATTTTACTGTCATTAAAGCAATTACTGTTCAGCACAATATACAGGACACAATGTACTCTATACTGTGTTCTGTGCCCATTGTTAAACCCACACAGTCAAGCTTTCACAGTATTGCAGTAATGATGTGGAATGTGGAACTATTCTTTTTTTTTTCTTTCTTTTTATTTCACATACAATATATGACCCCAATAAACGTAATTTAAATTGGGTTTACTTGCTCTACTCGCCTTTTCATGGTGTATTTATGTGTCAGATAGGTACAGCTATGGTTAAGGTTAATCACTTGTACCTCTTAAGTAACCCTGGCACCGCAAAGCAAAGCTGAGGAGAGGAATCCCTTAAGGACACTCTCCCTAAAGGGATGGATTAGTTTTGTGATGCTGTGCAATGCTTCTCTATTGAATGTATTACTGTATGGGCACTTTGAAGGCTGTAGTTTAAATGTGTGTAACATTGATAGACACACACATTATATTAATGGAATATCATTTTTAAGACGTTTTGGCCAGATCCAGAAAACATATGCAGACTGGAAGGGCATGCTCCGAGGCCCTCGATCTCCAGGATCCATGTGAGAGTAAAGAGCTGGTTCATTGTTCCACGACCAGGACGGAATCCGCATTGTTGTTCTTCAATCTGAGGTTCAAACCTCCTCTCCAGCACCTTGGTGTAGACTTTACCAGGGAGGCTGAGTAGTGTGATATTCCTGTAGTTGGCACACACTCACGCCACCCCAGTCTGCCACTCTTTTGGTACTGTCCTTGACTTCCATGCGATTTTGAAGAGGCGTGTCATCCAAGACATCCACTTCACATTCAAAGCTTTTAGCATTTCTGGACGGATCTCATCCATCCCCAGGGCTTTGCAACTGTGGAGGCGTTTGACTACCTCAGGGACGGTTGCTTTTTCGGGCTGTGCCCGACTGGGCTCTGCAGCAAATCCAGCCATCAGGCGCTCGCCATCGAGTCCACCCTCTGGGCCTGGCTCCAGACGGGGGCCCTGGGCAGGGTAAATCTTTCTTTATTCTGTTGCCCAAGTTGTTTCTATTAAACAAGGATGGAAACTTAATGGAAACCAAACTAATGGACATTTGTGAGTCAAAAATGCCATCCCACAATATTACTTTTGTAATAAAAAATAAATTCCCCAAGGGAAACTGTTCTCTGAAACAGAAACAATACACAGGTATGGAAATACCTTTTCTCTAAACTGGTGTTTGTAAAATAGTTTTTTAAGTTACACACTTGCTTACTGTCTAAAATGATAACCCTGAACATGACAAAGCTGCATTAAAATTAATATATATAAAATGTATTGCCTGCACAATTGCATGCGGAGATAACACACAGACAATGTATATGGTGTAAACGAGAGGTGCTGTCAGTGTGTGGTCTATATATGTACCCCTGCACTAGAGTGCTAGAGTGTATGTGATGAGTTGTGTGACTGGTCAAATGCAGATTTGCTGCACTAAATGGTTTGTGGGCCCCCAAACACACACTTGAACACATTATGCAGTCATTATACGCTCAGTAGGGAAACTCATCACAGCGGATGCTTAGCAGCATGCTGCATCACCGCAGTGCCGAGCTGCCAAGAGTTCAGAACACGATACACCGTTCTATAGGCACCCTGCGTGCATGAGTGTTTGTGTGAGTGTGTTAGTGTGTGTGAGTGTGTGTGTGTGTTGATGTTGCTGTGACTGCTCTGCTAATCAAGGTGATCGATTGTGATCAGAGATGAGCTGAGTCAGTGGTGAAGGAGGCTCTTGTGAACTGTAAACAAAGTAACACGACCTGATCTGTGACAAGACACATCAGTGCCTGTGTTAATATTGCTATTGTTAATATTCCAGTTTTTAAAAACATCTGCATTTTACGCAAATTTGCATTTTTAATCAAATTGAATATTCCTTTGTTTTGGCACCAAGTTCCCTATTAGACTGCCAGGATTATTTGGAGCTCTAATAGGGGGTTGGAGCTCTAATAGGGGTTTACACACAGGTGTGCACTGTGCTGCATTTTAAAATAGATTTATAATAACAAACCTGGCAGCTCTGGCAGATATGGTATGATTGTCATTGTGAGCCTTGTGAGCCGGACGTCTACAGCAGCTACGTACGTTTGTAAGATCAAATTGGATCAGTGAAGGGCCATCCCTTTAAAGGCAGACCCAGGATGGTTGTTCGCTATTCCTAACCGTTTATGACATGCCCGTCGACACCCACGTGGCCAGTTATCGCAATACACACTCCGCTGACATCTTCCAATAAAAGACGTCGGAATGAGAATGTTATTTTGGCGGGCAAGTGCGGGTGCAAGTGCGCCTCTCGTGTTTTTTTAACATGGTGTCCGACGAGATGTATTCACGAAGCCAGAGAATATTGTGACATGACGAGAAATGTGTCTGTGCTGCTCTGACTCACGGGTGGGCTGAGGTACACGCTGTGTTGAGAATGGTTGTTGTTGCGACATAGAATCCGGGCCACATCCTGCCTCGCTTGTATTTTATTTTTTGTATATGTTGAAATTGAGGTGTGTTACGTAAAGAAAGAGAAATACAAATCCCAGCTCTGTCACCAATACCTCTCTATTTCTGCGTGCGTGCACGTGTGTGTGTTTGTGTGTGTGTGTGTGTGTGTGTGTGCAGCTGCCTTGGGCGCGGAGGTGGAGGAGAAGCTGGTGAGCCACCTGTTGTCTCCAGAACGCTACAACAAGCTAATCAGACCAGCTGTCAACAAGAGCCAACAGGTCACCATACACATACAGGTGTCTCTGGCCCAGCTTATCAGCGTGGTGAGAATGCACGCTCACACACACAGACACGAATGCACGCTCACGCGCGCACACACACACGCACGCACGCACGCACACACACAGACAAACACACATACAGTACATGTACTGTACTAAAGCAGCACAAGCCTGGAGACATGCCTGTTAATACTCTGTCATTTCTATTGACCTTTGAATGGATTTGGTCGCTGTGACACCGACGGCTAAATGAAGCACTTCTGAACTTCTGTTACTGTAAACCCCCGGCTCTGGAGCCTTGACTTTGATTGACATGTCCTGAGGTTCTATCTTCCTCTTGATTCTGACGTGGGTCTCACTCTGTGCTGAAGATACGAGAAATAGACAATCAATTCAATTGAGACCATTAAGACCACATCATTTGTAATTTGAGATTTCCATCAAATATTTGCTGGCTGTTTTCTCAGTACTCCACATGCTGAAGGTATTTTACCTACCATCTTCCTTCTCTGATGATAACTCTCTCTCTCCCTCTTTACCTCTCTCTCTCTCCCCCTCTTTACCTCTCTCCCTTTCTCTCTCTCTCTCTCTCTCTCTCTCTCTCTCTCTCTCTCTCTCTCTCTCTCTCTCTTTCTCTCTCTGTGTTTCAGAACGAAAGAGAACAGATCATGACCACAAACTGCTGGCTTACTCAGGTGAGCTGTGTGTATGGTGACACATGTTGGACCATGTAATGAACACACACACAGACACACACACACACAGACACCCTAACACATCCCAATGCAATGGCATAAACACATACAGTAGACACACACACACACACGCACGCACGCACACACGCACACACACCCACTATCTCTATCTCTAGACCACAAAGAAAGACATATAGTACACACACACACACACACACACACAGTAGACGTATGTGCAGCAAACACACAGAGACAGAATCAGGCATACTGTAGATGGATGTTGAAGGAACCCAGTGCAGGACATGGTGATGTGAGAAGACAGATCATGTGGTTCACTGGATGGTCTGGCATCATCCAATGTGAGCCCGCTGTGTCCGCACACCATTCTGTAAAATGCACATTTGGATAGAAACTGGGCGCGTGTGTGTGTGCGGGTGCGAATATGAGTGTGCGTGTGTGTTAAGTTGAAGTCTTGGCTTGGTTTACAATGTTCCAAGCTATCTATTTGTAATTGTATACGTGTACTGGACATATAGTGTGTTTTATATATCGCTCTGAATATAATGTATGTTTGTAGAGGTGGGCTATATGACAGCCTCATTGATATAATCATGATTACACTGTAATGCGATATCTACATCATCACAGTGTTAATGGCAAACGGTATAGTTAAATTTGACTAGGTTGTAGTTCAATATGTGGTACATCTGTATAGGATAACATGGCATGATACCAGCACTGTGTGGTCACAAGATGCAACGGTTCTTGATGTGTTAGATTTTCTGCTTTTTCCTTTTATTCCGCATTTGGAGAAATCAATTAAAGTAAAGCTTCTGCCATGCTTGTTCCACTAGACCTTGAAAGAACAATTAACAAAACACTGACAATTAAAACTAAAGAGTTTACAATAGTATTTATCCAACATACAACTTTAAAACCTGCAATATCACATGACGTGCAAAAATGTTAAAAGAAAAACAATCAATATAACCTATTTACTGTATGTGTTATATAAGGTCCACCCTATATACTGTATATGTTATATAAGGTCCACCCTATATACTGTATGTCCTATATAAGGTTCACCCTATATACTGTATGTGTTATATACGGTTCACCCTATATACTGTATGTGTTATATAAGGTCCACCCTATATACTGTATGTCCTATATAAGGTTCACCCTATA
>JAODLL010020785.1:27789-44954 GCA_026546735.1 Forbesichthys agassizii | reverse complement strand
TTAAAAAAAACCCCCCCCCCCCCCCCCCCCCCCCCAATAGAATTACACACGCACACACACACACGCACACAACATGGAACCATCCCCCAGTGATCTCTTCCTCGCTCTCTCCTTTTTGTTGACTGGTTAGGCAGATTACATAACACATAGCCTATGCCTTGCGGCAATTTCACGAATTCGGTCCCAAATTGTTTTCGCGAGATGTCCACCTAAATTTGGTGGACATCTTGCTTGAGACAAAAATGTTCCTAGGAACATTTGACAAGTCAAGACGTGCAATAGAAAAATGCATCGCCATGAGTGTAGACACTGAGTAGCAATGATTTATGTCTGTATCGTCAAAACAATTAATCCCATGAAAAATCGATTTTCCTATAGCTAGTATCTGCATCATCATGCCAAATCTCCGCCCCGAACGGACTGAGCAGCAGAAGTCGTCCCTCATACACGCGTGCCCCCCCCCCCCCCGCCCCCCTTCGCCCCCCTTCGCCCCCCTACCTCCTCGTTCAAAGCTGTCAGGCAGAGCCGACGACGCCGATCCTCAAACGCCCGGATGAAAGAAGGCAGAGTAGACGACATGCAGGGATAACATGGTTGTCTGACTGTAGGGACGAGCTCTCAGTGAGGGGACTGCTGGAATCTGACATTTTCGACGTTCTCTTGAAGGAACACGAGGCGAGATAACATCGAAAGAGCGTTTTGTTCAAGTGGAGGTCGAGTGCACATCCGTGTGGTGTCTTATATTCTGTGGTAAGTACATTTGTCCGCTAAACTGCGATTATTTTCGACGAGTGTCTTACTGTTTTTACATAAAGATTAAATGTCTTTACCGTCAGTATGGATTACACTTATTAAGGGAAGGGCCTGGTATATTACAATCGTTTAGAATTAGCTATTTTGATAACAAAATCATTTAATTATTCTCAACTTGACCAAGAATTTACGTAGACGCCTTTCTGGACATTTTAAATGTCCCTGAAGTCCACGTGTGTGAGTATTCTTAAGTAACCTTTCCATAATGTCGCGATTCCCATCACATAGCCTTAGCTAATGTGCTACTACTTCACGTATAGTAGCGTACCCCGTGGGACTTGGTATTTAGCCACCTTTCTGAACAGTATGATGTGCCAAATACAGTACACAAGCTACTTGGCAACAACGATTAGCTCCTCAATGAGGTTAGTCACTCATTACACTTTTACGCGTGTGGGATTTCATGCGCCGATATTGTTTAAGGCAAATTGCTTCTAATCCGTTGCCCTACCATACTACGACCACAGTTGACCAAATTTGAGCCTATTTACGCCCTAATGCGCTTTCATGTTTGTTTAAAGACGAGCTCGGTCACTTTGATTTCCATGTCGTCAGTATTACGAGTTGGCGTTGTTTACTTTAATTCAATCTGCTATCTTATCTGTGCGATAGGAAGGTACTAATACGATGTGGAAGCTAGCCACACATCCGTGATCGATGTAAGCAGGCAACGCCGTCTTTCACGATAATCAGCGATGGTTTCAAGTCTGCGTAATGATACGAATAACATTATTTAACACGTGAAAGTTGGGATTCATTCTGTACGCGTCATAGCTAACGACCAGAAGTAGGGGCATTGGTAGCAGTGGGTCAGAGTAGGTCGTTAAGGTTAATGATTAATCATAGTAATAAGGGGTGCCTGCAAAATCATGTTTTTGAGTTGGCCTGTATTATTGTAGAACTACTCATCTACTCATCTATCTTCAGTGTTTGTAGGCTGTGCAACGACGGATATAAATAGCGAATTAATCTGAACCATAAATCCTGCTGAACTAATATGAAGATCAAAATAGGATAAGATGGGTAAACTAACTTTTATGCAAATACAGTCACAATGTTTTTACACGTGTAGTATACGAATATGTGTAGGTACAACAAAACATATTCTTCACACAACACGTGTAGACTGTCTTGTATGTAAATCAGAATAATGATAGTAATGTCAAGGTATTTTCTGTACAATGCAACACAGGGTCATCCTGACCTAGGCTGAACGATTACATTATTTTGACTGGGGCAAGGTTGAAGTTAACATAATTGTAAGGCACACTAAGAAGATATTAAAAATAAAATAAAATAAGTGCTATGAATTCTGAATGTCAGTAGTGGGTAGCTGGGTGTTGTGGTACAGCAGTGCAATTATCAATTCTACCGTGTTTTATTTATTTATTCACATGCTGTTATTTGATTTATTACTCTTAATTCTTGTAATTCTATAATACTGTTGTGTGTTCTGTCTGTCAAAGCACATATGTTTTGAAGGTGCTAAGTCTATAAAGTGACCAGGGTGCTACAATAAATAAACATTATGCGTTATGCAGCACAATACAACAACCAATGAAATCTGATGATTAATAATTTAGCAGCCTGATGGCCTGGGGGAAGAAACTTTAAGTCTGTTAGTCCGTGACCGGATGCTACTGTAACATCTGCCAGACTGGCACGTGTGGCTGGGGTCTCTGATGATGTGCCGATCTGTCTGAAGGCGAAGGTTGCTGATCAGACTCCAGATGATGGTGTCATCTGCAGACTCCGCAATGACTTGAGGTGTGTGTTTGTGTGTGTGTGTGTGTGTGTGTGTGTGTCCCACAGTGAGGGACACACACACTGAGGTCCTACCACTGTGGGACTTGAGGTCCCACCACTGTGGGAACAGGGTAAGGCTGAGTACACAGCCCTGGGGGGGGGTGTGTCTCCGGTGCCCAGGGTTGGTGTGGAGGATGTTGGGTCAACAGTTGTCATCGGTTGTCATCTGCTTGTCATCGGTTCCGTTCAGAACGGATCTGGAATTTATGGTGTTTAATGTATGCAAATCTGGTCGGGTGAAAAAGACTTTGGTTATTTTCGGATCGGGTCCAATTTTTTTGCACCCGTGAAGACCTCTAATTCATATTTAACGCCTGAGCAGTATTAGTGATTTGCCTATTAGTGATAATTCTCCAGTCAGTGTCATGTGACCAGTGACACTGGCTCCAATCAGGAATTGGTCCCTGAGCGCTGCACAGCGGCTGCCCACTGCTCCCTTGAGGGATGGGTTAAATGCAGACAATGAATTTTGCAACGTGTATGCGACAATAAAAGCTATTTACTTATTGACTTATTTAACTCGCTGGTTTGAACCCCGCTAACTCCTCACCAAGGGTTGATGTGTCCTTGAGCAAGACACTTAACCCTAACTGCTTCTGGTGGTCAGGTGTCTCCTTGCATGACTAATATCGCCATTGGTGTGTGTGAGTGTGTGTGAATGTGGGGCAAATAATGTCAATTTAAAATGCAGTCCATTTACCATTATTTGTTAATTGCTGCGCTAATAGTTCCAAAATGAACTTGAGGTCTACGTGCATTAGGGTGCAATTCCTGGAAACGATCCCCATTGGAATGCATCCAGGCACTATTCACAAAGTGAATTTTGGGTCTGGTTACACCACTAGGCTAATGTTATCCCTTTTTTGGCAAAAGCTGTGATATTGTTAGCACGTATGTGTTTGTGTGATGCAGAGGAATGCAGCCATCCAATGGCGAGCCTGGTTTGTAGAGACCGCCACAGTTGCTAACTGGCTAGTCCAATGCAAACTTTGCCTGTACGCTACACCTTTACGTGTGTGTGTGTGTTGGAACAGGGAGGAGTGATGGTGTTTGCACCGTGTGTAGGAACTGGAAGTATGCGTACATTGTGTAATGTTTTTGTGCTAACCACGATAACTATAAATCAGCAACAGACCGTGTTCGTGCGTGCTCAGTCTGTCGAGCCGCCTCTACGGTGTGTGTGAGACATTGGCAGATCTTTTACCTGTGGCCTCTCCCTTTTCCTTGAAGAGGATGTCTTATAACTACTTATTTCATTTCTACTTTTCACTCTTTTAATTAGATGTTAACACAGCGATTGGGAATGGAGCGAATGACGTATGAGAAAAGGGTGGGACAGGCATATAGTGTACGCACGTTCTGAAAGACAGTGTAGACATTGTTACATTAAGCGTGAATACACCTGACATTCATTGCCAGTACATGTCAATGACGGGTTTAAGGCCTCCACAACCCACAATTTGCACATTACATTGGGAACACAAGCTGTAAGGGAAACAATGGCGAGTCTTAGGAGCTCTATAGGGGGATGAGTAGAAAGGAATGTGAGCCAATAGATACTCAATCTAAACTACACACACACAGAGTACAGAAATGTGTGAACGCTTGTGGGATCAGCTTGGGCATGCGGTTTGTGCCAGTGATTAACACAACCGCGTTGGCTGACTTAAGACAATGAAGACGAATGCTGGTTGAAGAATGTGATGCCATCCCACGGCTGTGTGAGGCCAGGCAGGTGACCAGCATGAGGAGGAGGTGCCAGGCTGTTGTGGCTGTGTGTGGTTCTTCCACACGCTGCTGACGCTCCCGTTTGTTAAATGAATAAATAGTTAAATTGCCAATGTGACTGGTTTCTTCAGACGTCAATCCACCAAACAAGAGTCAACAGTATAGAAAAGCTGTTGGGCATTTTCAGATGATTTGGCAAATGTTTCATGGGCTCAAACCACATACTCAGCTCTGCTGCTCACCACACAAATGCATGTTCCTCACAAACGTGGCACCATTTAAAAGGGAAATAATCAGGCTTTCCAGTGGTATAAGATGTATTGCCAAAAAGCATTATTAAATAAATAATCTACCAAACACAAATGTCCTTACTTTTGGTAAGTTCATGTTGAAGTGTTGTTTCTGTTGTAGTCTCACAGAGCCAGCCTATATTTGTGTAAAGTCTGTGGGCTAGGTTTTTTTCATTTTTTTTCTGCGAAACATTCCATTTGGTTGTACAATTAAGTTATTTTCTGCGCTTGTTCACTGCGTCAACACACGCCTACTTGACTGGAGCGGTATGTTGATTGACATGCCAACTACATGATAACCAATACGGACGTTAAACATGCCAAGGAATTTGTTGGGGAAACTAAACGTCTAGAGTCTGGCTGTTTGCTGGTCTTGTTGCAAATCTGTTAAGTAGGCAGGCTTAGGCAAATGTGTTGCGTAAGTAGGCTATGGTTATTGCTTAAATGTAATGGAAAGGCTTTAATGAGTAAATGCACTCCACAAGCATTGTACCGGAATTACATTTAGACTTGACTTCATAGTGACCATGCCAACAGAGTGTAGGGGTGCATGATATACATAACATGTGAATGCGATAATGAAAATTGCAATATCAATATTAATTTTGATTTATTTAAACATAAGGAAAACCACATGTTCGTGGGGAAAATGCATCAAAATATATTCATATCTGATTAGGGATTGAAATGGACTGTAATTCCAAGATACTGGGGAGGCGTTCTTTTTGGCCACTAGTGTTTCCTCTTTGATCTCCTTTGTCGTGAGCTTCCTCAGCCACACATCTTGCGGTTCTGTCTAAACCAAACACAACTAAGCCAAACAGCCAATGGACGCATCCCTCCACTAAATAAACAATTATAGTTTATTCATATAAGAATATTCATCACGTCAATCTGTCTATGAAAAATAAAAGCTCTCGGTGGAAAAGTGTTTGTTTTCATTACTGTGGGGGCCCATGGCAGGCCGGCCCCCCTCCCACTGCATGTCTGTGTCGGTGGGAGTGGAAGGGAGGTGCTTGGCACTGAGGCTGGCAGTGCCACAGTCGGAGGAACAGTCTGTCCCTCTGATCGACCCGCCTCGCCCTCTCCACGACACAATCGCACTGTTATGTCTGAGCCCGTGTTCGCCATGGCAATGTCCCATGACACTGTGCTAAAGGGAGGGGAGGGGGGGGGGGGGGGGTGTCTTTAAATCCGTGCACTATTTATCCTTTGTATTTTTGTATGATTTTCTTCCAGGTTACAGTACGTTGTGTTTTCTGGGGGGGAAGAAAAAAAAGCGTTGTAATGGTCACCTTTACATCGGTCATTACATTAGTGGGGAGGGGAGGGCCATTATTTTATTACAATTCCTATAGTCAGGGCCAAAGCGGGGTGGAAAAAATCCTTTTCCCACAATGCCCCTTGTTCTTGGAAGGAGCGGCAAAGTTGTAAGAAAAACAAATGAAGGAACAGGTATCTGACTGAATTACAGACTAATGTATTGATTGACCAACTTATTGTTGACTGATGTGATGGTATTGTGTACATGCTCCTGTTGACCTTCTTGCCAGGTCTCCCTCGAAAAATAGGCGTTTAAGATTAAGATTTTCTTCTCCTGGTTAAATAAAGGTTTTAATAATCTGGGATGAGCCTGTTCTGAGTAATATCTCTGAGGAGAAGAGCAACATGATACAGACTGGTCTTTGAGTCAGCTGCAGTTGAGAGGTGATATCTATGGGAATTACTGCAGATGCATACCGGGAGAAATGTTTACTGGATTAGAGAGAACCATAGCATTGTAATTGTGTGCTATATAGGAGAGGTCTCCTTTGACTATTTTAATCTTAAGAGATGTCTTTTAAAAGGTTAAATACATTTTATTAATGTGGTTAAAAATATTTTGGCTGAAAATGTCAATCTTTTTATTTATTTATTTTTTTCCCTCTCAATGTGGGATGGCTTACTGTCAATGTTAATTATTCACATTAATGATTTTAACTGTAGAATAGTCATTTTGAATTCCAATTCATCTGACAAGCCATCGTGTTAATAACATTTTTAGGCCTTATCGTTATTCCATCTCAGTCTGTTGCAATAGGCACTGCTGTAAAAAAAAGTGGTCTTCATGCAAACTGTCAAGGACCTGATTGGTTGGTTCCAGAGTAGGTGTGTCCTAACCAAATTGGGAATGTGAAAGAACTTGCCCTGGCCCCTGGCCAAGTACAGTCATGTAGGAAGCAGTGCTTAGTAGTTTTATGGAGCTCATCTGGTTAGATTATACAATTTTATGTGCATTATATTTACCCTGTTGCGGTATTATTTCTGTTCCGGCATCATCACCACTCATTCTCAAGTCAGCCACTTGGCATGAGGTGTTTTTAAATTTGATTCCTGTGATTAGGGATAATACTTATACGCTGGACACTACAGTACAGCTCAATGCCTTACCAGATTAAGACATGTATCCAAAATCTGTAATAACTGACGTATTTGAAAAACCTTCACAAACTGTCCTCGCATTTCCAAAATGGTGAAACCCATGCTTCAGCAAACTTAAGCAAATATAAGCCTAAAATGGTAATGTTTTTTATCAAAATCACTTTATCATACACATCTAAATAAATATAATTGTAAAAAATATACAGTTTACAGTAACTAGAGCTTGCAATATACACGTAATTCGATGCATTCTCAGAGTTCAGTGATCAATGAATCAGTCAGCTCAGACCAAGAGTCCTGTGACAAAAACAACCTGCAGGTTGCCAGGTTCTAACTCACTCGGGCATTAGAGGACAGACTGTGAGAGATAGTAAATTATAGTTTGTAGAGCTTATCAACATGTTAATATATCAATATATATTATATATGTCCCCCCCTACCTTTCTCAATATTGCTAACACTTTTGGGCAGCTAGAACTATATGTTGTGTGTGTGTGTGTGTCTATATAGACTCAATGTTTAAAATATATTTGTAAAATTATGTATCAAAGAAATTCATCTTACGTTTTTTCCATATTTTATCATTTATGCCATAAAATATGACAGTGTTATACTGCACAAATCACTTTTTGAGCACAACAATCTATTAGCACACGATTATGCTGTTTACATATAGGTGACTTGCCGATGGAGTGAAAAATTAGCTTGCAGTGAGTAAAAATGTGACTGGAGCAAAAAATGATCTTACATTTATGAATAATATATTTATCGGGCAAAAAAATCCAGATTGGTGCATCCCTAGATGAGCCTACATTGACCTCAGTCAGTGAACCATGCATTGTTTGTGCAGATTAAACCTTTTTGTACATTTGTAAATTGTTAGTGTGTAAGATTATACACTTTAATGGTAGAGTCAGGAATTGTGGAGAAGCTGTTGAACTTCCAGTGCTATAAGGAGTTTCCTCAGAAGCCCAGCACCCACATTGGACACACACTGCCAAGGCTGGGATAGTGTTGTGAGGTGCGGTCTGCACCACTCTGCTCGTTTGTTCGTCAGTTGGCCCAGGCAGCCGTTCTCTCTGGCGCAGGCAACGCGTCTCCGTGTGATTGGGGGGTTATCAACAAGCTTTTGAAGCGGCCGTGCCTTTAGCGAAGCGTCTTTGTGATCGGGGCCTAACAGTACAATCTCTGACTATACCTTTTTTCTTTTTAAAGTATTATAAAACATTGTTTTGGACAGGGTGTTTTTGTAGTGTATGGTTTACTGTATGTATGCCCCATTAATATTTGGTTCATCTAACCACGGAGTTGTTTCTGACCTGTGGTTACTGTGCTATGCCCCTCTGGCGTGTAAATGCACTCTCTTTAATCATTGTTTCTTAGACAGTTTTTTTTCCCATCCCAGTAGTATTGTGAGAGCTTGGACCCCCGGTGGGCCTGGTGGGCTAATGCAAGTGCCTAATCAAAGATTTGTCACACGGGACTGTCAACCTGTGGAGCTGATCCGGGGCTCAAGTCACTGTAAGGCATTGTGTTCTTATTCTGTGGAAAGTAAAATAAGCATTTCTTGCTTTTCCTCTTCCTGCAGAAGCTTTTGTATGGGGAGACGTTTGTCTTTAGGTTATGAGTCATTATTTCACTGCCTTGTCCTACGATCGTTTGGGGTTTTGGAAACATTTTAATGGCATACCATTAGGAGAGGGATTGGATGAGAGGCGTGGGAAAAGGTTGTGTTAAAAAACAATCAGGTAGATTTATTTAAACCACAACAGTTAAAGCTGCATGTAACTTTATCGTAAAATATCAACTTTTATTAAATAATTGTTTTATTAGTAGGGTAATTGGTATTCTGCTACCAATCAGCATAATGTTGAGACCCATAGCATAACTATTCTGTTCTTGTATTGTGTAAATATTTCAGTGTTTTGCTTTATCCAAATGCCTACAATAATACAATAATTATTTCTACTTTATGTTCATGTATGGGTTTGAGTATATTTTCTTCTTTTTTCTTTCTTTTTTTAAATGTATTTTTTAAGGCAATTTCTAAAATGTATTGTTACAACTTCCCAGATTTTTATTTTAGCCATTGGAGATCTACTTATGGTATTTATTAGATTATGAAAGAATACAACAATAGACACTTTCCATACTATAGATGTGTCATAACAGCAATTACAGCTATTGCTAATAGAACATGATCCATACTAGGGGTGTGGGACAGTTGATATGTTTGTGAAACAGTTTTGGTCATGAGGATTGTATAGCACATATTTAAGCATGTGTTTACATATTTAAGCATTTAAGCAAATATGGATAACAAACGGAAGATTCACAGAATATGTTACTATTAACAAAACTGAATTGTACAGCTTTCGCAACCATTATTTATGCCAATATATTGGCCAGAATATACAGATACATTTGTGATATGACAGTATTGGCACATCTAACGTTCAGGATGGTAGTATTATATAAAATACATGAAAACCTGGAAGCACCCGGCCCAAGTGGTTTTTATAAGTTCAGAAGCTAGGTACTTTCAACTCAATCATTTAGCTGGAGGACATTTGGCGCCATATTGCCCGATGAGAAGACTGACATGTAGTAAACGATGGTGTGTGTGTGTACGTGTGTGTGTGTGTGTGCCACTAGCGCGGGTGTATGTTGTGTGCGGAGTCTTCCTTCTGCATTTTCATTCAGATAAGAATGCGTACATGTAGATAAATAAAATGCAACTAGTTCAATTCCTATTGGGTGTGTGTGTGTGTATATGTATTTATATTTATTGGAACTCAGGAGAGTTTGAAAGTTAGTCAAGTCATTGAAACAAACGGGTTTAAATGTCTCCTTGCTTTAACACACCTGATTCAAATGAATGTGTCATCATCAATCTCTGCAAAAGCCCTGATAATGACCCATTCATTTGAATCAGGCGTCATCTAAAACATGTAGGGAAGTTTCCCCAAGGAAACACTGGCCTGGTTATGTAGTCGTAGGTTGTAGCTATGTAGGTTGCATAGTCTTGGAAGGAACAACTTGATTATGTAGGGAGCGTTTGAGGGTCCTTGCGTACTCAGAGTACGCCGCGTCAGGGCGCGCTTATCTGTGGTTGTTCCGTTGGGACGGAGGTGGCGTGCCACTGCCATGTAAGGGCGAGCACGATCGGCTGGGTGGCAGCTGGCCGGCTAGCAGGTCGCCGGGCGGCCTCATGTGACACGGCTATTTCTGGCCCCGCCATTTCTTAACTGCTCTGGCAGCGGGGAGCGAGTGACGGATATGTGACACCTCTATGTTGGATGCCAATACTTTCCATGTGCGATGGCAACGGGACAACCAGGACAGGGCTTGGGTTGTCGTGGAGACAGACCAGACCATAGCTGAGCGGTGTGGTTGAGGACAACTTGACCTTGAGGTCCAGCTTGCGTCACTCTGGTTGAAGTAGTGGAACCATTACGTTGAGGTGTTTCTGCCTTTCGTGGAAATCATCACAGTGATCATCACACTCTTTTCTTCATCAGTAAATGATCAAATGAACTTCAGCGTTTGTGAATGTGATGATCCTAAAATACCCAGTAATGTGTGCTCTGACGAAGTGATGACATCTTTAAAGTCTTTAACACATTACGACCACTCAAGCACTCTTTTCTCCCTCCCTCTGCAAACTCACACCGCCACTTTGGCAAAGAGGCTTAAGTCAAGACAAACTTTAAGATCCATCCAAATAGGATTTACATTTACATGCACCAAATCGATCTTAGCCACGTTCCAACGTGAACACTCTTTCCGGGCAGCTCAGACAGGCGTAACTGAGAGGTACCTGTGTAGACGTTGCACGCTTAAACCAAAGATTTTATAATTGTCCAAAGATTGAGCGTTGTAATCTATGGTTGTTTTGCATTTCAATGGAATGCTTCTAGTCTCTTAAATTGGCGTGTCACCAACGGCATTTTGCTGTGGAGTCTGGCGTAAACAGCGCCCAGACAGCTAAATCTACCATGCATGGCCTGACACACAGTACATTTATCTAAAAACAGTTTGCTGCAGATATATTGTAGGTACTTGGGAATTAATGTCATATACTCAAAATACACATGAACACCCCCAGAGACAAATAATGGGCAATATTGTAGTGACATCCATGGACCACTCAAAACGATATGGACGGATCTCGACAGCAGAGAAGAGAGACTATGTATTAATCAGGGACACATATGACGATTGTTGCTATGGGATCTTGCCTGATAAAAGTGGTATCTAGTTCCCCCCTGCCCACAAAAGGAAAACAATGTCACACAGTGTTGTAAAATGAAGCTGTAATGAGTTGATTTGGCCTCCATTGTACCCTGTTGCTAATGGGGAGAGTTGATGTTCTTACTCAAATTGATTTTGGGGGGAGGAGGGCGGTGCTTGTAGGAAAGGATTAGCCCAGAGGGATTAGACCTGACCCCAGTGAACTCGCTCTGTGACACCCCTCCCCCACCCTCGTAGTCTCTGGAAGGCCACCTGTCAAAATGAGTTCTCAGTGTTGCCATGCTGCGACGGCACAAGGACACACACGAGTACAATATACGACACGCCTATCCCTTTGCAAACGTGCCATTTTGAAGGAAACGCCCGTTAGTGTTATAGCAAGCTTGGGCAGTACTTTTTGTCCTGTGTTCTGTTTTGTTGGAACTTGTGTATTACACTGTGCTTGAATGGAATCAAGTGTAACCTTAAGCATTTTAAAGTTTCTGTTATAGTTTGAGAAAATGCTTTCCGAAGTAGCATTTATTTCAATACTGTGTGTGTGTGTCTCTTCGGATACATTGTTTGGGCATTTATAGACATTGCTCAAATAGCTTTCCTGCAGCGAAGATAACATACAAGTCATCCCCTGCTGTGACTGCGTGCCATGGTAAATTCCCCAGCCCCCATAATCCAGATACATTCAAACTCTAGACAGTATTAATTTCATTTGAGCTGTATCACTTTTCCACCATCTTTTAATGGCTCGTGTTGCAGTAGTAGAGCTGATCGTGTGGATATTTGAACTAGCAAGGGTTTGCATTCACCTCCAAGGCCTGGAACAGTAAACCTCGAAGCCCAACTGCAGGAAACAAGAAAATAGCCAGCTCTCCAGGAACCTGTTGGGCAGCCAGGTAATTGATAAATCGCCTGTACAAGCCCCCTTGATGCACCGTCGTGGCAATCACACGAAATTCCCTTCCATGTATTGTGGCCACTCAATGAGGCCTTCCTCTGTGTTTGTAGCCACATCTAATGCTTGGTTAGCTTAGCCACAGCTAATGCGAACCTTCACTTTTTGCAGGTATTTAATCTCTCACCTACAGCAACTCGTCTCGAGGCCGGAGTTAATCTCTGACTGGTAGGCCTAATTGCCGAGGCTTCCTGAAAGCTCTTGACTGGTTCAGCGCACCGTGTGTAGGTTTACACGCTCCCGTGCAGAGTCGAGGACACTCGCTAATTCCGTTAGCTAGATCCGGAGCGTACAGTTTACAGCTCTTGCTCTGCCCCTCCGTCCCTGTTTTTATAAGTACCTAACAAGAGCACAAAACCATACTAGCATATATGTGTGTGTGTGTGTACATATTGTAAGTGGGCAATAGAGGTGATATTGGAGAAACGCCAGGCTACACCCTGTAAAGATCTTCAGCCGTGCAGGACTCTGGCTTTTAGTTGTCGGGACCATACCAAGATGCTGGTTTGTACCACGGCTTCACGCATCACACACTTGTTGTTCTTGAACTGCATTTGCCCCTGTTTCTCCCCCCCCCCCCATATGCGAAGTAGAGAGGGAGAGGCTAGTCGACATTTCATCTCTACAAAAACAGCCTTGTCTCCTCCACAGTAGTTATGACGGCAGAGGAGTCTTCTCTCCCCTGGGTACCTTGGCTGACTGGTAGGAGGGGGTGGGGAGGGAGAGAGAACTTCTCTGGCTGCTGCATTGTAATAGAAGTGGGGGGGGGGAGAACGGAATGAATTCCCAGATTGCTACCGCCCATAAAGTCACACTAATTGGTAGGTGGCAAATCCAATTGTTTTGGTTAATTGTGCGATGCGAGGACTATCCTTCTTCCTGAAGACGGCCACACACCGTGGACTCTAGTCTGCTTCAGGCCTTCATCTGTCATTAGTCAGTCGCTGCACCACTGGTACACGGGGCTTATATTTTCAGGGATGACTAATAGTTTCTGTCTGTCTATACTGGGTATTTCAAGCAGTGCTTTGTGTGGCTGGTAGGGTGTGTGTGAGTGTGTGGTGCTTTGTATGGGTTTGTCCGGGAGTAGGGAGGGGGGGGGGGGGGGTGTTTAGGGGAGGGGAGGCTTTTTTCAACAACGTCTGTTTGCTTTTGGTTTGCAGGCCCTGTCTAGAAGTTTCTGGTGGGATTTACTCCATTGATTACTAGCTAGTTTAGAAAAGCATGTAGAAGTATAATGGATTCCCTCGTGTGTTTGTGTTTGTTTATCTAGTTCTGTTTCTGTCTGTTGCTTCCTGCAAAGTAATTGCTGGTAAAGCAGAAGTAACTGTGGTGTCTTGGTGGTCCGTTTTTAGAATCTGCTTCATTCTCTGTTGAGAACACAGTTCGGTGTTGCTTAGGTCACCTTTGCCACTTAAGAGAGGGCAGAGTTGAACCCTCACCCAGTCTCTGCTGAAACCAGAGCGAGTTGACATTAAACGAGTCTTGCTCAACGGTAAAACATCTGTGGGTGGGTATTAGAGGGTGCAGATTGATTGACTGTTGTCATAGGAGGAATCTTAATTTGCGTGTTTGATGCATCTTAAACTGGTGCGAAGGCTTATTCACAATGGCCCCTTTTTGATTTCGTCATTTAAAATGAATGTGCGCTTCCTTCAAAAGAAATCAATGCAAGTCACATTGTACAAACCTTGGATGAGCTAGTATGAAAACTCAAAACTATTGCTAATCTTGAACCTGCAGGAACCAGTTCGGAACATGCCGCCATGTACTATGCAGCCATGTCCACTGTTTAATATTGCCCTTTACAGTAATACAACTGCATTTATACACTATATTGCAATAAATGTTTTGGAACGCCTGCCTTTACATGCAGATGAAGGTTAATGACATCCCATTCTTAATCTGTAGGGTTTAATATGGAGTTGGCCCACCCTTTGCAACTAGAGATGAAACGTTATGAACATTTCATATCATGATTATAGTGACCAAAATTATCATGGTTAACTGTATTTTTGCGGTATTGTAAAATGTGCTGAATTAAAAAGAACAGTACTTTAAAAAAATTTTTTTTTTTTTTACAGGTAACACAAGCCTAAACCAAAAATAAATCTGCTGCCCCCCCTCTATTCTAATTATTATCTTACAAACTGCACAGAATGCAATAGCATAGCCTACCTTCATGACAAGTGACAAAATATTCAGGGGAGCAACATAGTTACATACAGTAGGCTAGGTTATATTGGGTAGTCTCGCAGAGCCAGCCTTTACAACACCATTCTACAAGAAGGAAGCCTTCGTCCTTCAGAAACCTCCATGGGAAGGAAGAGAAGCCGGTCCGTGGGTCTGCTGATCTGCTTGCTCTGTTGTGTGCGAATGAGCACTGCCACTTACTGCCTTCCGCCTTGTTTGTTGACGCAAAACAAACCCTCGTTACGCTGCATCTAGCAGGTTGCTAACTGGTTCATGTTTGACGCCGTCATGCTGGTAGGCTATTATCGTGAGTTTTTCAGCGCTGGAAAATCGAACACTGTTTTAATGATCATTAACATTGGATAATACTAACAGTCTGGAATTTTACGGTGGTTTATAGTGAAACCGGTAACAGCTTCAGCTCTTCTGGGAAGGCTGTCCACAAGGTTTAGGAGTATGGGAGTTTTTGATCATTCCTCTAGGAGCGCAGTTGTGAGGTCAGGTCATAGATGTTGGCGAGAGAGCCTGGCTCGCAGAATAGTCAACCAGTGTAGCCTAGAGTACGTAGGCTTATGGCATGATCCTACTATTAATAAACAAAAATGTTTGTCGTAAAAGTTTATTTTTTTTGCTGGACATCAGCCTATGTTTGTTGTCATTTTACATTCTGGTTGTCACTGGCAATATACGCCTTCCACAAACGACACAAAAGTGACCTAAGCGACAGAGATTGGACTATTTGTCCAGCTAAGTGAGCTGACAGTGTGGGCTTATTACTGTCTCCCTTCATTTTCTAAATGTTGAAAATTCTGACCTGAGGCTACTGTCGAATGCGTTGATTGTATGTCTCCCCAACTTGGCGTTGACAGTGGTTTCTCACCCTCTTGTTTTATTTGGAGAAGAAACTTAAACGTAAAAGCGCTCAATATTCCTCGGTTGCACTTATGTAGTTCTTTGGGTTGCACTCGACTTACGCAGTACATTTCTTATATTTTATTCAGGCCGTGCTCAAAGTGAGAACTGCAGATTCAACTGCATGCCCGTTATATTTAGTTTTATGCTTTTCTGCACTGAGGCTACTATGCGGTTGTAACATTGACCGGCAGTTTGGGAAATCCCCTGATTCTCCCAGCCAGTCCGACCCTGGTTGCAGACCACAGTTTGTAGACCATTGATTGTTGAATCTGGTATTATGAATATTTAGTGTAAACTCGCCAAAAGAAATGTATGCCCCAGTAGAGAAGCTCAGAGCCCCCCCTTTCTGAAATATTGACTCCAGAAAGTTGGCGACTTCTGCGCACTGTTTGCTTCAGCTGACCCCGCTCTGGGATTTTATGAGGCCTACCACGTCGTGGCTGAGTTTCTGTTGTTCCCAATCGCTTCCATTTTGTTATAATACCACTAACAGTTGAGTGGAATATTCAGGAATGAGGATATTTCACGAATGGACTAAAATGCACAGGTGGCAACATATTACAGTACCACGCTTGAATTCAGTGAGCTCCTGAGTGTGACCCATTCTTAAACAAATGTTTATATAAGCAGTCTGCATGCCTAGGTGCTTGATTTTATACACCTGTGGCCATGGTTGTGATTGGAACTGAATTGAATGATTCTGAGGGGTATTCTAATACTTTTGGCAACATATTGTATATGGCAAACTTTCTATACCGGTATCACATTGTTGTGTTTGCCCACATTTATTTTTAGCTTGTAACACAAAATACTGCATAATACCAGTGCCTCAAACATCTACGCCAGCCATGACAGGGCTTTGTTTCTGACAGGGGTCAGAGGTCAGGGGCCATTGTTTTGGCCTGTCTTTTTATACTTAAATGTTTTATTTATTAAAAGAGACAGAGGTTCAACATTGTTGAACAGGATTTTCAGAGATCCTATCTATTAATCCATGCTTATAGTTTACGCAAGCAGCACTAAATTAATGAGCATCGATCGACACGCTAACAACTCTATCGGACGACTGCCGTGTGTGTGTGTCACGCTGTGCTGAAGTGCTGACTACCTAAGTCTAACTGCTTAATGGGCTGAGTAGACCTGGGTGTAGCAGTACAGAGGAGCAGAAGAGTCCAGAACGTCCCAGGAGATGTGGGCCGACATCGCTGAGAAAGAATTGCTCTTTACAGTCCTGTACATCGTTGTTGACATTCTTGAGGCTCCCCGCTTTGCCCCTGCAGAGGCTGACTGTGTGTGTGTGTGAGTGAGAGAGGGTTCTATCAGACAGCGCCCCCTGCTGTGTCGTGCAGGGTTGGAGGCAGCAGGTGCAGTTGACGCTGGGAGAGAGGGAGGGGGAGGGGGGCAGGAAACGGTGGGAAAAGCCGCAGGAGCTCGACCAGCACAAGATCAGACCTTTGCACAGCACTGATAGTTTATAGCCTAATTTCTTCCCCAGCAACACGTGTAAGAGAGCAATGCATTGTTGCACAGCCTGAACAGCACCAGTGTGTGTTTTTTTTTTTTGTAGTTTTTGTAGGTTTTTTTTAAGGCTAGAAGGGACAGAGCAAAACTGATCCTAACGTGGTCCTAACCTGGTCTAACCTGGTCTAAACCAATCTAACCTGGTCTAAACCGATCTAACCTGATCCTAACCCGGTCTAAACCGATCCTAACCTGATCCTAACCTGGTCTAAACCGATCCTAACCTGATACTAAACTGCCTAGGTCATTCTTGAACCATCTTATGTCTGTTTGTG
>JAODLL010020785.1:15621-27689 GCA_026546735.1 Forbesichthys agassizii | reverse complement strand
CTAACCTGGTCTAAACCGATCCTAACCTGATACTAAACTGCCTAGGTCATTCTTGAACCATCTTATGTCTGTTTGTGTTCCTCCTGCTGGACGATTTGTAACCTACATAATGAAAACCCTCTGAACGAAAGGTCACACTGTTGCTGATGGCCCATTTACAGTTGCACACCTGGGATAGCTCGATTTCCAGGTGTCCTATGATGTACGTCTGCCACGCTAACTGGTTCTGCTCTTCTGTCCTCCTGTTTGTGTCGAGGCTGCCTGTCTTTTGCCTGCTGAATAATGCGCAGCGGCTCTGGGAGAGTGTTGTGACCGACGTGGAGAGAGACCGGGCAGAAGGAGTGGTGTCTTCTCGTGTCTAGGCCACACGTACACTATATACAGTATATTGTACTATGTACAGTATATTTTTAAACAGAGATTATCCTTTTTATTGAGGAAAACAAAATCCTTTCCATACAGCACTGTTCTAAAAAAGGTAAAGGTGCTTTTATTGTCACATGTAGCAAAATTCATCCTCTGCATTTAACCCATCCCATAAGGGAGCAGTGCCCGGGGAACAGCCGTGTACGTGGCCTAGGTATCAGACCCTGAATTGTGTACGTGGCAACGTCACCAAGACGAGCACGCGTGGATGCCCGAATCCTCTTTACGCGCATTGAGCAATATGACTCACTCTCTCAGCTTCTGCCGTTAAACAGGTGTCTGCATTACGGCTGTCTTAGTGGAGGCTTTGCGGTGTAACCCCGGGCAACTTATGATGTTTACCAATGCAGTGTCGTGACGGATGCCACAAGATGTGAGCAGCTACTGTGAGTGCCCTTGATCCGTCTGAATGGCTTTTCTGGCTATGCAGTGCATCTTCCCCACACTCCACCTCCCCTGCCAGCAGCTCCTGACCGCATCCCTCTCTTTCATTGGCTACCTCTCCCGCCCCCACCAGTCCGTCCTCCCACAAGACAGCGAGCCAATCAGAGGGGAGACCCCTGCCTTTTCGACGATCCTCATTGGCCGGTGTGGTTCGGTGTTGTTTAGATGCAGCTAGGCTTTTCCTTTCTAGCACCGGTCTAGACTGGTCTCTCTCTCTCTCTCTCTCTCTCTCTCTCTCTCTCTCTCTCTCAACAGCTGATTTCTACCACTGAGCTTCTCTCCTCTTCTGCCTGCATCTCATCCTTATTTTTCTCGCTCCAGTTGAGCCCGACACATTTCTCATCAATCACACAATCATCTTAAATTATTATTATTAGCGTGTCTTGTCATTCATTTTTACATCCCTGCTGTCCCACCTCGACCCCCCCCCCCCCACCTAGTCCACCCCCTCGTCATGCTCCCACCTGTCACTGACGTGGAGAGGTGTTCTGGGGTGAAGGTGAGTTGGGTTGTCTGCTAGACTGTGCGCCTGCTCTGCCCGTTCTGTAACTCCGTTGCTCCTTTTAGTGGGGGAGGTGTGTGTGTGTGTGTGTGTGTACTGTACTGTAAGTAACGCATACGCTCCAGGTGGAACGACCAGCCAACCAATACACGGTCAGGCGGCTCGCGTCACGTTACACTGCGTGTTTGAGCATGCCCTCGTCTCAGCGGCAGGTCCCAGACGAGCAGTGTGTCAATGCAGACTGTTGCTCGTGACACAGCAGTTCGCACCGGCCGGTGTTGTGTTGGTGGTGGTGCAGTGGAATCTGTGCTAGAGGACAGACCAGCCTTTTGCAGCCTTGCTTGGCAGCGGCAACGGCAGGAGCGCTTGAAGTTGTTTTTGTTGTTTCTTGACGCAAGACGGCACGTAGCGGTGTTCTTCTGAACACCTCGGAGTACGAGGCGCTTGGCTACCGACGTTTGAGTTGAGGCTCTGCAGGCAGAAAGTAAATGAGACATTTTATTTTTCCATTGTTTGTACATGCTTAAATTAATGCGGGGTGTCTGTGGAAGCAAATGGAGCGTGTATTTGTCAATCAGTTGTTGTTTGGGTTAGGGGGTCAGGGGGGAGGGGAGGGGAATGTGTGTGCCGTCAAATGACTTTGAAACTACAAAGATGGTGGAGTTGCGTGCGTATTGGCCTTTTCTATTTATTGACGTAATTATTTTTTGGCTCCTGAACAGCGGAAATGTGAATCCCCTTTTTGTGTCGCTGTGCCAAATCGCATTCCTTGCATTGTGGCACACTTCATTATCCTGTCAATTAAGGAACACTGTTTCTATAGTGTCTCCAACAAGCAAATGGTCTCAGTTGCTGTTTGACAGTTTGTCAAACACCGTCAAACAATAGAATATATTTGACGTTTAAATTGTATTTTCATTATTTTCTTGATGGTTAATTATTTTCAACAAAGCAGACAATCTCTTAAGACATGCCCTGTCATGTATGGTATAGATTTTCAGTTGGTACTCCTCGACATGACTATTATTGGCCTCATGGCTCGTGATGTATTCATTAACCTTTTGAAATGCAAACATCACACTGGAGTCTCTATTTCAGAGCCTTCTGGGAAAGCAAAATCCCACTTTCAACAGTATTGTTATTTTTTGTATTTTTTACCCTGGTTACTATATTTAAATAAGGTCCCATTTTGTACTAGGGTTTTCATGTTTTATAATATATTTAATTTTAAACTTGCTGGGGAATTGTTTTGAAAAATGTCATGGGAAGTTGCAATGTTTTGGTAGGTAAAGCTTTTCTCATGTTTTCCAGCATACTGCTGGCAGTATCATTACTACATTATTTTACACTGACTGTGCCTCTTTGTCTCTGGTATTGGTAAAGTTTCTGTGGAAACGTAAGTGCACTCATCCTATGATGAGTCTGTGGCCAGCTTGGTCAATGTGACTGTACTCAAGTCTCTAAAGCCAGTCTCAGTTGACTTTGCCTAAGAAAACACCGTCCATGCGTGGCATAGAGCTGTGGCTCGTTGTAGTGGCATGGATGCCTTAGCAGTGTGCTGGTGTCAGTTGCTGCTGCTGATATGTTTTGGTTTCCTTGCTCAGGGGAAGGCCCAGTGCCTGTGTCGATCAAGCGGGAACCTCCAGTGCTGATAAATGAATCGAACGCGGAACGCCAACATCTGCAGTTCCTCGGTTGGCCACTTGAGGCTGGCTCCAAAAGGGAGTCAAATAGACCCCCCATGTGGAAATGTCTATCTTGACAGGATGTTTCCAGCCTGGTTCAAAAACAGTTTTGGTCCCTATAGCTAGTATCCCTGTTTTGCCTAGTTTCCAATGACAACCGTATGGGCGGTGAATGGTTACATAACTCGTCAGTTGAAAACATGTTAAGCTATACATTCATCTTAATTCAAGAAGGCTGGCGACGCCAAAGCCAACACAGCGCTTCAAACCTGCTATGGCTGACCTCACGGAGGGTTTGTCCATTTATTTATAAATGAAAGGCGACACTGTCGATGGTGTCCGCTCCGCCCCTTGGACTCCTTCACTCGCTCTTCCTTGCTGCAAAACGCTTTTTGTTGAAGGTCGGAGGGTGACCTACTTTGCTGGGATGTGGTCGCTACGTGTTGGACAGTCTGTCTTCGTGTGGCGCAGATGCACCGGGACCGAGTATTTACACAGCCTCTCTGAAGCTATTGCTTCACAGGAGCTCATGGCCGTCCACACGGGAATAACATCTTAAACATGTCATGTAGGTACGAAAGCTCAATGTAAAATAAAATAAAATAATAACACATTTAGCCCATTAGGAGTTTGGAGAAATGAGAAGCGGGAATGTGAGCTTGACTACGCGCCCCCACGCACACACATGCGCTTTGAGTTTGTGTGGGAAGAAGCGACGCGGCCCAGGGTAACGGAGGTTGTGGCTAGTATGTATTTGCACCAAGCAGAGGTTTCTTACATTACCCTACGTTAATGCAGACAGAATACAGGCCCAGGGTAACTGAGGTTGTGTCTGGTATGTCTTTGCACCAAGCAGAGGTTTCTTACATTACCCTACGTTAATACAGACAGAATACAGGCCCAGGGTAACTGAGGTTGTGTCTGGTATGTCTTTGCACCAAGCAGAAATTTCTTACATTACCCTACGTTAATACAGACAGAATACAGGCCCAGGCTAACGGAGGTTGTGGCTGGTATGTCTTTGCACCAAGCAGAAATTTCTTACATTACCCTACGTTAATACAGATAGAATACAGGCCCAGGGTAACGGAGGTTGTGGCTGGTATGTCTTTGCACCAAGCAGAGGTTTCTTACATTACCCATTACCATTAATGGGTAATGTGGCTTAATGGTCTAAACAAGTTTTATGTTTTTAATGAAGAGCAAAGGGTGCCCTCCCACAATGCAACAGTTTCACATTCCCACAAAAAGGGATAGCTCCAGTTATCAACAATCATTTCAATACTGAAAAACAGAAACCATACACGTGTGTGTGTGTGTGTGTGTGTGTGTGTGTGTGTGTGTGTGTGTGTGTGTGTGTGTGTGTGTGTGTGTGTGTGTTTTAATTAAATATTAATCTTTAGAGATAAAAATGTTAGCAGGAAAGACACATTTGCTGTAGCAGAGCTGCAGATGAACTGCGATCAGTTTGGATCTGTCCGATCTCCTCCGCAACAGTTATTTAGATGTTCTCCATTATCTGCGTGTTGTGGTTGGCAAAATGCTAGCAGCGCAAGAGGTCAGGAGTGTGTGGCCTCAACTGTTCCAGATGGATCTCGTGTTGTACAGAGGAGGAGCTGCTGAAACTGCCCCGGAGCTGTTTAGAAAGGAACACTGGCTGTTCCCCCCCACCCCCCACCCCCGCAATGTGATGCCAGAGCGCAGTTAGGTTAATGCCCAGAGAATGTTAGTCTGTTTTGCAAGCTGTTTACATTTAATTCCTACAGTACCCCAATCCTAATAAGCTCAGCATAACTGGTGGAAAGGTTATTAACAGAGGTTTCTGTGTCAATTCAGAGGTAGTTATGTGCTTTTGTTTTATTTATGTATGTTTGCTTCAGGCTGCGGTGTTGGTGCGCTGATATTTGTTATGCAAAACATGTTATTGAGCCTGTTGTTGTGGCAGATTACTGTGATATAAACCATGGGAAACTTTCCGGGGCCTGTTGTATTACCAGTTACTTTGGGATTAGTTTCTTAATATTGCACATTCTTTACTGTCCCTGTGATGCCGCATTAGCGGCGGTGTGTTGGCTTTTCCCATATGTATGATTATAATTGATCATTTATAGATATTTAAAGATACTGCAAGATAAATGTTAGCTAATACACTTTATCATATTTTGCAACTGTCTCCTCACATTTGGCTTTTACCACATTTTACCGTTGAAAAAAGAATCTGGTACTTCTACACAGCTCTGTAAATAGGAACACAAACAAAGTGGTGAACACAGCTTATGTCAACAAAGCCATCGTACCATTTGCTTCACAATGAATTTCGACGTGTGAGACGGCGCCGCCGCGGATCGTGTAGCGATGCTGTTTGATTTGAGCCAGACGTTAGATTCAGATTCAGAAATACTATCAGCATTTAAAGAGTAATTGAATGCTCCTTTTCACTTGTTGACACAGTTCCTTGACTTCTCAATGCAATGTAGTTGACAAGCTTAGGGGAAAATACCACATCAATTATGTGGAATAGCACGATCCTAATCACGACTCTCTAAACCAGCATATGAAAGATGAATTTGGAATACTTTCAATAAAATGTTGATAAAATAATAATTACATAAAATTGTATCACGGACACCAAAAGAGAATTAGGTGAATTCTTGGTTGTCCTCGCTTGACAATTGACTTTGTGTTTACATCAAATGCTGCTTATAAAGCGAACTCTCTCGTTCTCTGCCGTCTCAAACAAATAATTACTCAACATTTGTTTCTCCACGTTGAACTGATAATCAGCGGAGGAAATTGAAGCAACACCACGAATGCCTGTCTGTAATTGTTTTAGTTTTGTTTTGACCTTTATTTTACCAGGCAAGTAGACTGAGAACATGTTCTCATTTGCAGCAACGGCCTGGTGGGCGTAGCCTATACGCAGTCACCTTGAGGTGTTTCTGATTGGTGAACATGACTGCAGGAAGAGCTTCACACGAAGAGGATGGCACGAAGCCTGACTCTACAGTTTAAACCATGAGTCAGTCGTGTGCTCATAACTTATACATCTTATAAATCGCAGTCTTTGCGGTTAGAAAATCGCGTTTTATAACATTGCGGTAATATCGCAAAAATGTAATTAATCGTTCAGCCATACTCACCATGTATGATGCTGGCTATTGGTTTGATACCATTCTGCCTAAAATCAATATTTTTGTTTTTAAAACTAAATAATTAATTGGAAATAGTTATCAAGAATGACTGACCCTGCCTTTAATCGCCAGTTTCTGAACTGCTGTAAATCACGATTGACTGTATCCATGTTGTCTATGCCCAGCATAATTGCCTAAAATTAGTCAGTGTAGCAGAAACTGCACTTTGTAGTCAGTTATGGGGACTTTGCTGTGTGTTCTGAAAAGCTGAAGTTTGTCTCCAAGTGAAGTGAGGTACTAAATCATCACAGACTATAAGCCGCTTCAGTAGTCTGTAATGACCCTCAGGGATCTTCTGCTGGTCTGTCTGCAAAGCGGGTGAATTATATTACACATCCCTAACAGATGCTGAGGGAGTTGTGCCGATTTTTAAAGGCAGAGCCGGTTTGACTGTGTCATATGGGAGGCACGGTAGCTGGCAGCTTCTTGTGAAGGGGTAATATAAGGTGTTAATAGTCTGTCCTGATGCTGTAAGCATCGCTCACATCGTTTTGGACATAGTGGGCTTTTTATAGCCTCTGCGCTGACAGCAAGCCTCTAACATGTTGCCATTTGATTTATTTGAAGTGCACACTATGATTTCCTATTGCAGCCAGTGGAGAGTGGCATTGTCGGAGAGCTTTTTTAGCATTTAAAGCAACACTATGCTTCACCATCAGTGTCTTGGGTGTGATATAGTGTTGGCTAACCTTTATATGTCTGTGATGGGTTATATAGTAGTCTCTGTGATGGGTTATATAGGGGTCTTCTGTGATGGGTTATATAGGGGTCTTCTGTGATGGGTTATATAGTGGTCTTCTGTGATGGGTTATATAGTGGTCGTCTGTGATTGAAGGAGTCTGAGTTAAAGGAGTCGGTGATGGGTTATATAGGGGTCTTCTGTGATGGGTTATATGCGTCTGGGCTGTGTTGTGGGCTTGCTGAACAGCAGCAGTTGAAGCAGGACTGTGTGACACTAATGTATTTACACGCAGTGTCTCCTTCTGTTTACTCTGGCAGGTGAAGGAACGCACAGGCAGACTGTCCCGGCACTAAGCTATGGAATGCTCCCTGCACCCACAATCATCCCACGTCTGCTCTTCCCGGACTGGGCTCCAGACTCTGAGTTAGCACCAGTGCTTCTCCCCTCGAACTCTGCACAACAAGGGGACGAAGAAAACCAACACAAGAAGCAAAAAGGAGCCGTGGTTTAAGAACGAGAGCTCAGCGGAACGCTCACAGCACCCCTCCAGTTAAACTACATTGAGGCCGTTCAAGTTACATTTAGAATTTAACGTTGTGTTGGTGAAATCCTCCGTGGCAAGATGGATCTGGAGCCGTACCTGTGGATGGTCATCATCGGCTTCATCATCGCCTTCGTGCTGGCCTTCTCGGTGGGAGCCAACGATGTGGCCAACTCCTTCGGCACAGCGGTGGGCTCGGGCGTGGTTACCCTGCGGCAGGCCTGCATCCTGGCGTCCATCTTCGAGACGCTGGGCTCCATCCTGCTGGGGGCCAAGGTGGGGGAGACCATACGTAAGGGCATCATCGACGTGTCGCTCTACAACGACACCGTGCCCGTGCTCATGGCTGGCGAGGTCAGCGCCATGGTCGGTGAGTTCTGGAGCCCGTTCTGTCACAAATTGGAAATCACTATAGTCATAAATGATGATGATTAAAAGATATATAAAAATGTATTGAAAATAATATTAAATACATAATATACGATGATAAAATGCATATATAATCAATTATTATTATCAAAATGATGTATTGTATTATTAATTTCCAGGTTTTATCCTAGCTTCAAGGAATCCTTGGGTAGGGATGGAGGAATGCATGTTTTTATATTTTTTATTTATGTCAGTATTTACATTGTATTGGCGTTATATTGTTAATGACACATGATTATGAACATTTGTTATTTAAGGCCACAACTGACCGCTTGACCGTCAGACACTGACTTTCTGTTTGGTCGCATTATTTAAAGAAACACATCTAAATCCACTTTAATAGGATTATTTCTAGGATTAGATAGATTTGAGATTTTTTAAATGTTTTACTGAAATTATATTAAAACATTCTCTGTAGGTCTTATTCTATATTTAGGTCTCTTTTATGTTTATATATATGTAAAAAGTATTCTTTGTATAGGCCTACCAGGTATTATCCTGGTAGGCCTATCCTAGAATCCTATAACCTAGAATTATCCTGAGTTAAATTTAGGATAATTATATATTCTGGTTTGTTTATGGTTTATAGCTCAATCAAGGTGCATTTTCAGTGTAAACGATTATATCCTTAAAATGGGTGCAACCCGGGTTAGTTTAAATCCAATGTGTATGGATATTTAAAGTCTACCTAACCCAACCATTTACAGCTTTTGCAGACATTCCAAGTCTATGTTTAGCGTTCACATGCTGCCAGAATGTATTTGAAAGGCTCAGGCAAAACAAATGCGTTTAATCCAAGGAAATATACACACTGGACCAATCACGTGCTCTACTAATTTGGCGTGGAAATGTGCATTTTTATTCTAAGCCATCTTCTGTTTTTTTATTTTTATTTTTAAAGAAGCTCCCAGACATGTTGGCTAAAAGAGTTGTTAGTTGTTACAGTTGGTGTTTGTCATCATAGTGTGTATTTCCGGCTAGCTAGCTAGCTAGCCAAACTGTTGGCCGTGTGCTGGGTCTGCCCCCGGGCGGTCTCTTTAGGGGGCTTAATGTCTGAATGAAACAGGACAAAAAGCTCAGATGGATGCTGCTTCTGCTGCATTCATAGGCTCTGCAGTCTGGCAGCTCATCGCCTCCTTCCTCAAGCTGCCCATCTCTGGGACCCACTGCATTGTTGGCTCCACCATCGGCTTCTCCATGGTGGCCATCGGCACCAGGGGCGTCCAGTGGATGCAGCTCGTCAAGATCGGTAAAGTAACCCGGGCGGGTGGGAGGGAGGTAACTAGAGTCTGGTCCGGCTCTGTTACGTTATGTGAAAGTATGCCTGCCTTGTTTTTAAATGCACGTACGCATAAAGCACTATTAAAAAAGAGAAGTGTAATAAATTCAATACATAATGTATACAGACTGCATTCATTGAAAATGTAGGAGGAGGTTGGAGAAGATGCTTTAATGTTTTGTTCCCCCACAAGAAGGCCACAGAAGACGAGGTGATGACAAAGTCATCGTGTGGAGCGTGTGTGTCAAACGCTGCCACGTGACCTCTGTTCTGCCGTCCTGTTTCAGTGTCCTCCTGGTTCATCTCTCCCCTGCTGTCAGGACTCATGTCCGGTCTGCTCTTCCTCCTCATAAGATACTTCATCCTCAACAAGGTCAGCACACTTTATGCTGCCTGAATGATGCCATCTCCTCCCCTCTCCTCCTCTGTCCTCCCCTTACCCTTCCTCTCCTCTCCTTGTGCTTGGGCAGACTGTATTATACGTGGGCATGTATAATATGAATAATATGATTTGATCAAAATGTATAATTTTGTTTAGTTTGGCAAATATTGCGATATAGTAATCAGCTCTCATAATACGGTTTCCTTTGTTATCAAAGCTTAAACGTGCTCTGTACCATAGTATTAAATACTGTATGTACATATACAATATTTATAGTAACCTCATTCAAAAAAATACATAGAGGTTGATTGGATGGAGGATGAACCATCTGTCTGTCATTGTTGTTTTCAAGTAGCCTTCGCTGTCAAACCTAAATGACGCCCGTAACTATTAGTACGACACTGAATAATAAGTTGGTCACAGACGCCATTATTTGAAGCCTTTCCTTGCAAGATCATTATGGATTTACTAGGCTAACTATATAGACTGGAGTATATCTTAAGCAGCTAATTAATTGAAGCTGGTGTGCCTAGTGTGACATGTAGTGATAGAAGGTCATATTAACCCTTCAAAAAAACATAAGTAATAGGCCTACCTACGTGTATTTTGAAATATGTAGGCTAATTAAGCAATCCAATGGAATTAAATAAAGTCTCAATGATATAGCTTACATTTATGCAAAATACAAAATCTGCTGCAAGAGTCAGTAAGGCATAATTTGTGGATATTACATGTTTTCCTGGGTGAGTCATCGACTTGCATTGACAACAGTATTTACATCTTTGTGCCAAACTAAAGCACGAATAAAGCAGAGATTACACTTTGGGTGCCGTGGGTCCTTTAAAGAGCTCTATGACTGACCCTGCCTTTTAATATGGACCACCCTCTAACAGGAAGACTCTGTCCCCAACGGTCTGCGTGCCCTGCCCCTCTTCTACGCCACCACCATCGGCATCAACACCTTCTCCATCATGTACACGGGAGCACCACGTACGTGTCTGTTTTATGTATTTCTTTAAATGTTATTTACAATCCAAATGACTAGCAAAGCAGAGGAGCCCTGATTACAACACACACATACAGAAGCTGATGTCATTCTCTGCCCAGGATGCAATCTGCCCATTTTAAGCACAGAATGTCTTTACTCGCTCATTTTGTGTGTGTGTTCCAGTGCTCGGCCTAGAGCTGCTTCCAGTCTGGGCCATATTCCTGATAACGCTGGCCGGGTCGGTGGTGTGTGCAGCGGTGGTCTGGATATTCGTCTGTCCCTGGATGAGGAGGAAAATAGCAAGTGAGTGCCGGGGGGGGGGGGGGGGACACTGGTTGTGTTGTGAGGGCCTGTTGTAATGCAGAAATCCTTTCATGCGGTTGTGGGCGAAGCGGAGTGGGGGGGGGGGGGGTGTTATTTCTCAGGCACCAGCCTGGCTAAGCACAGTCTGAACACTGGCTGCCACTACCAGCGCATGTGTTTTACCCTTAACCCGCTGCCAAAAACCACATGGTTCTGGGTCCTCATGTTTCACGGTGCCAGATCTTTCTGTGGATAGGGTTGTTTGTCCCATGAGCCTTTGCTGCAGTGAGGAAAGTCTTTCTGATTCAGGTCCAAGTCGTTCACCCCAATAGGATATTGTCTCTCAGCAAGGAGAACTCGATATCCCAAGAAATAACGTTCAGTCTGTAAGTAAGACAAAGCATTCAATTGACCAACATAGCAAAGCGGTGGAGTCTATTGTTCTTATTGATCTAGACAAGCACAATGAGCGCTGATTCACGATGAGTCAAATTGTCAGTATGTGAAGCTTAACTCAGTCTGTTGACATTGTTTCCACGAGCCAAGCTATGGAAATTCTAAGCCACTTTGCAAATAATTTGCAAGCCAGCAATGCCAATCATACATCGGAAAGTAAGAGGCAATGTTGTCCAGCTTCACAAGCTTGGCCAGTGGAATTCAGGCTTTGAATTATCTGTAGGCACACGTGTCTCTGGTGCTCTTACAGTGGCGGTATTCAAGTTGAGGTTTATAGATGTATACAGTGGTAGGGTCACATGTGACCTGCCAACAGCCTAGCATGGCAAATCATTTTTTAGTATTGCAATATAACATTTTTTGTTATTTAAAAACCTTATAATTTCAGATGATAATATGAAATCTAAAATGGTCATCTGCCTTTTTTTTTTTGTTATTTGTTTATTTACTCGTGACAAATAAATTCTTCTATTCCAGATACAACACCTTCAACTTTACACGTGTTCAATAAATGTGTGCCTGACAAGTTGTACCTACTGCTGGGTCCAAATATGGCAGGTAGTGTGCTAGTGTCCTCAGCTGGCGTGCATAATGACATGCACATGCGGCCTTCTGTGACCATGAGTTTCCACATAGGATGGTTCACTGACGGTCGTGTATTTTTCTGCATACAGACAGACCACTCCTCATTTATCTGAATTGAACCTCTGACATTGGGATATCCGGGGAGAGAATGGGGGGGGGGGGGGGGGTTCAGGGT
>JAODLL010020785.1:0-13990 GCA_026546735.1 Forbesichthys agassizii | reverse complement strand
AGCCTCTTCATCAGCACTACGTCACATTAGAGACTGTCTCTAGTCTCAGCCTCTTCATCAGCACTACGTCACATTAGAGACTGTCTCTAGTCTCAGCCTCTTCATCAGCACTACGTCACATTAGAGACTGTCTCTAGTCTCAGCCTCTTCATCAGCACTACGTCACATAGGAGACCTGCCAAGGCTGGGATGCTGCGGTTGTGTGGTGCGGTCTGCACCACTTTGTTTGTGTTCCCCATTTATAGTTCCAGGGCTGTGTAGAAACGCACACAGAACGGGCAGGTGGTGGGTAGGCAGACCACAAAGAGATATTTGCTGAATTTGACAAAGTTTATTCGCTTAGAATCACTGACTAACTTGTATAAAACTTGTATTAATACTCTTAACTGACTCATTCAGTACAGTCAAAGGTGTAATGAGCTATTGTAAACTTATTCTAAGATAATATACTTTATGTCAAATTCAACAAATATCTTCTCACGTTTTGCTAGCTTACCCATCTGTGCGTATTGCAAAAAATTATCTGATACTTCTACACAGCCCTGGCTCCATAAAGAGTAACATAAACAAAGTGGCGAACACTGTTCGTATCAACAAAGCCGTAGCACTACTACTAACGTGTGAGGTGGTGCCGTGGAGACCCAGCCTTTTAAGCCCTGCCTTCTTTAAATGACCCGATTGATCTGATGATGATATATTCTCATCAAACTGCCCCACCCCCACCCCCTCCTCCCTCCAATCAGGCCGCACCCACTCCATGACCAACGGCTGCCTGAAGTCGCCGCTCGCCAACGGCAGCTTCAGCTTCGACGGGCACGGCCACGTGCGCAGCGACGGCCAGGTGTACCACACCGTGCACAAGGACTCCGGCCTGTACAAGGACCTGCTGCACAAGATCCACCTGGGCCGCGGGCTGGACGACAGCGGCGATCGCTCGGCCCCCGCCGCCGACAACAACTACCGGCTACTGCGGCGCAACAACAGCTACACCTGCTACACGGCGGCCATCTGCGGCATGCCCGTGCAGCCCGTGGTGGTGGCGGCGGTGGTGGCGCGCTCGGAGTCGCGCGAGGACAGCGAGAAGCTGGTGGGCGAGGGGCGGAGCAACAGCGTGTCGTACTCGAAGAAGCGCGTGCGCTACGACAGCTACTCGTCGTACTGCAATGCGGTGGCGGAGGCGGAGATCGAGGCGGAGGAGGGCGGCGTGGAGATGAAGCTGGCGTCAGAGCTGGAGGGGGCGGGGCTGGGGCCGGAGGAGGGCGGGGTAGGGGTGCCGGTGCCCCTGGACGAGCTGGCGGAGGAGCGCGAGGAGAAGGACTCGTCCGACGTCTACCTGCTCTTCCACTTCCTGCAGATCCTCACCGCCTGCTTCGGCTCCTTCGCCCACGGCGGCAACGATGTCAGGTGCTGCCCCCTGCTGCCGGCGCAGCGTATAGCGCCACTAGATGGAGCACTGTACTGTATTGCTAGCCTAGTTACTATAGCTTGGTCCATGCAATATCTTTGCTATCTCTGATGCTACCTAGCTGTTGATCCTGTTTACGCACTAGTGGGCAAAGGTCCATTATGCATTTTTTATATATATATATATATCACTTTCAACTTATCATTTAATTGACTGATTATTCTTTGTAGAGTCTGTCAGTGCAAAGCTGTAAACTGGAAATTTGCACTCTAAAATATTATTTTTATTATTATTATTATTATTATTTATTACAGTTAGCAGCTTGGCCGCATTGAAATCAGCAGTGTCTCCCTCTACCCCGCAGTAACGCGATCGGGCCACTGGTGGCACTGTGGATGATCTATGAGCAGGGCGGGGTGATGCAGGACGCGGCCACGCCCATCTGGCTGCTGTTCTACGGCGGTGTGGGCATCTGCGCCGGCCTGTGGGTGTGGGGCCGCCGTGTCATCCAGACCATGGGCAAGGACCTGACGCCCATCACCCCATCCAGGTGAGGGGTACATTGTGTGTTGGCGTACGCGTGTGTGTGTTGGTGTACGCACGCGCGTTTGTGTGTTGACTCATGCGTCCTGGCCCACAGCTTTCCAAAGAAAGTGTAAAGGTGTAAAGTAGTTGCTGACGGGCACAAACTGCCAAGCCAGGCAGGACAAATGCTATCTGGGTAGGTGTGCGCACATAGACGTGTGCAGGTGTGCGCACATAGACGTGTGCAGGTGTGCGCACATAGACTATGTGCAGGTGTGCGCACATAGACGTGTGCAGGTGTGCGCACATAGACGTGTGCAGGTGTGCGTACATAGTGTGCGTCTATGTACGCACACCTGCATACGTCTATGTACGCACTATGCACACCTGCATACATAGACGTAAAACCTTTTAAAGGCGCAGGGTCAGTCATTTTTTAGAACACACTCACATCAAATCAATAACCTCCCTCACACATCACACTGTGAAGCAAAGCATAGTACTGCGACTTTGTTGACGGGAGCGGTGTTCACTTTGTTTTTGTTCCTATTTACGGAGCCAGGGCTGTGAGGAAGTATTAGATTATTGTTTCAGTCACGCACAGAGAACAGTAAGCTAGCGAAATGCAAGGAGATATTTGGGGAATTTGACTAAATTTGCATTAGCTTCCAATAGTTGACTATACCTTTAAATGCTGCCTTGGCCGATTTACATAGACATATGCAGGTCTGTGTAAACCTGCTGTGGCTTTTTGGCTAACTACTAGTTATGTAACTGACCATTAGCCAGGCAGAAAAGTAGTCATGTCATTGATCCTTCACTCTCTACAAGCTTCTGTTTCTGATACACAGAATCATCGATGTGTTGAATGAACGTCATGGTACGTGGACAACTAATATACAGTAAATGGTCTGCACTCCTGGGAGGAATAATGTTGTGTATGATGGTCTGTTAGACTGAAAAGATCAATCTCTTTGTTTCAGATGCAAGACATGTTATTTTGATGCAGGCAAAATCTGTTACGTTCACTTAAGCTGATCAGGAGCGTTGCACGATAGCTTACATTGTGTTGTGTGTACGAACAAACACGACCAATGGGTCTGCAGGCATGAGGGTGAGTTGCTGGTTTCCCTCACAACAGTCTAATTAGAGTTGGTCTGTGAGGTTAATGTGTCCACAGTTAGTGGAAAAGCGACTAGGTATTGTGTTTGTGTGTGTTTTTTGACTAGCAAGCCCTTGGGCTGTTTTTAAAAGCAAAATGTTAGTTTCTTTCTTGTTATGATCCGCAGAGAAAACATGCAAATGTTAACGTAACTGAGATGTTTTCTCCCAGGGTTAACACAAAATTGCATTTTTTAGCATAGGTCCATCATATACATATGGTTTGTTATAGCATAAGTCCATCATATAGTAAAGTTGAATGTATCGTAGGACAGCATATATACGGCATAACACAAGCTCGTTCCCCAGTGCCTACTTGGCCCTCTACACAGAAAAGTGTCATAAAATGCAATGTAACACAAACGTACTTCATCAACCACTGCTTCCCATGGGACTGGTAGCAGCATTTAGGCCTTAATGTGTCTGTGCGTGTGTCTGTGTGCGCGCGTGTGTGTGTGTGTGCGCGTGTGTCTTTGTGCGTGTGTCTGTGTGTGTGTGTGTGTGCGCGCACGGGAAAAGCTCTTGGCTCAGATGTAGGATTCCGTTGTTTGGCAGGAAGATCCCACAGGGATGTAGGAAGCGTTTGGGTGACTCAGGGCAAGAGGGAGGTGGGGGGGGTTAAGCCACAGTAGGAACCCTGGCCTCTATCACCCCACCAACCACAGGGAGGGATGCCAGATTCCTCCTCTCTCTCGCTCTGTTGCCATCTCTCCTCCTGTGCACCTTCCCTCTCTCTTTTCACGCTTGTTTATCTTCTCTGTTCTTAATGCCTTCCCCCCGTCCATCACTTCATCTGTATGTCTTCATGTCCTCATTGCTCCCACTCTCTCCTCCCCTCTCACCTCCTTCTCATGGCACCACCTCCTCCTCCGCCTCCTCCTGAACCGCAGATTCATCTTGGTCGGGACACAAAGACAAATTCGCTGTGGTTCACCGTGTTAAAGGCCCTCTGTTCCCTGTGTCCGTCTCCATTCATCATCTGGCTGCCAGAGCTGTTGTGGGCCAAAGACCTTTGGTGTAGAACGAGAGCAGCGTCTTCTGGTATATTTGAAGCGTTTCATTGTGTTTCAGCCTAGATTGGGACGGCTGCCACTTACACCTAACAGAATTCTCATTAATTTATCTTGTGCCGACTTATTGCTTTGCTCCCCTCCGAGAATGTGTAGGCGTACTGCCACCTAGATGTTAAACGTGCCATTGCACTTAGAGTTGTTAGGAGGGGTGTTTGGTAAGAACTGTTAGAGTTGCTGTGTAATCCTGATATGGGGGTGCAAAGGGACGTCAGGTGACCGTGTGGATGTGAGAATGCACGTGAGCGCGCACGTGGGCCCTAATCCTGACATGTATACGAGGCCTGCTGAATGTAGTCATTAAAAGGCATAGCGCTAGTTAAGTGAAGGTCAGGGGGAGCGTTTGTTGTACCCTGTGTGTGCACGTGAGGTTGTTGGCGTGGGTGGGTGAGCCTCGTGCACCATTGTGGCAGTGTGTACTGTATTGTAACACACACTATCTAAAGATAGATTTGAGCAATCCCTAAATATTGCAGTTCAGCCATCTTAGAGACCCACTGTTGCTATCGACACAGGCTTTGTCCCGCTCTACCAGAAGGGCATTCTGACACGACCAGGTAGTGAGTGCGCGCGTATGTGTGTTCGTGTGTGTGCGTGCGTGCGACGACCATGACGGTGATCCTATGTGGCACGTTTGCGTAACAGCCCTGCTTTGCCACAGCCTGCGGTGACCTGTGTGCTGACAACACACCACGTTGTCAGTTGGACAGGATGAGCCAAGAAGACTGTGTGCGGTCCTGCCTGCTGGGGAGCTGTGGCACCTGCATACACCCCCACCCTCTCTCTCACACACACACACACACACACACACTACGAGTGCTGCATACACCCCCACCCCATCTCCACACTCTCACACACATACTTGTGCACATATATGCGCACACATACTCGTGTACACACTAACGGTGGGTGCCCACCAAATGCGTCCAATGCGTTGTGCCGAAAGTCATTCATTGTGAATGTTGAAGTATGAATCTATGCGTTGAGTGTTGCACTGGTCTGCGTTGCGTTCCGCATGTCGCATGCGTTCAATATTCTCAACTGTTGCGGGGCTTTTTTTCCGCAATGTACAAGATTCAGCCGGAGGTTTGAAAAGTTCTAAAATGCCTAGCCAGCTAGCTAGCTGTTAGCCCCGCTAATATCGTTTTCTAAAGTGTTAAAAGCATAGAAAACATTATTAATTTTGGCGAATCTCTTTGTATATATTTGACGCATTTGGTGGGCACCCGGCGTTATACACGGACACACACACTAATGCGCGCGCACGCACACACACCATTGCAAGCCCCCACTGTGTGTCTGTGAGGCTGTGGGACGCTCCCCACGGCACCTCCAAGTCCCACGCGCGACAATAAAGACAATCTCTTTGCCCTCTCCCCCCCCTTCTCCTCCACAGTGGGTTCACTATTGAGCTGGCTTCTGCACTCACTGTGGTGTTGGCTTCCAATGTGGGCATCCCTGTCAGTACCACGCACTGCAAGGTATGGCCGCGTGGAGACCACCTCCCCCACCCGCCCCCTCCTCTCTCCTCCCCAGGGGACAGGGAGCTGTGACTCACTGACCCTCTGCCGACCAGGGCACTCAGATCAGCCACGAGATGGGCCCGGAGAGCTTGTTCGTGTAGTGTGTCTCTCTGTGCACACTGTAGGTGTTTTTATAATCTTGTATTGTTGTTGTTGTTTTAATCTGAAAACAAACGAATACAAGCATAGCCACATGACAAGAGGCTGGCGTGCTCTGGTCGGCCTTAGGGGGCAGTATTGAGCCCCTCTCCCCTGCCTTTTTAGGAACAGCGGATCCGGATGGAGAACAGTAACTGAGCCCTTCCACCCTTCCTTGCTTATTATTATTATTTCCCCCGTCTTCTGTTGTCTCGTTGTGTTCTCACTGCCACCAGCACGCTCCTCTCTCTCTCTCTCAGCACTCACAGCATGGTCTGGTGTGTGGGCCCTCCACCTGAGCTGTGTTTTTGCCCCCCCCCCACCTTCTCCCCAGACAGCCCACCCCCACTGCACTGTGTTTACCTATCCCTCTCCATCTTGTCTCTCTCTCTCTCTCCCTGCTGTTCCCATCTGTCTTCACAGCGGATTTTGCATTGAAGTAATGAGTGCGCTAACAGTGCTTGTTGCGTCAAATGTGGGCATCCCAGTAAGCTCCACCCACTGCAAGGTATTGGTGTCATGGTAGTGAAGCCACACTCCATCCCATTGCTTCACCAATCACAACTCTTGGAAGTTGCAGCTTTGTATTCTTGTGCCATTATTTTTTATAAAGTTTTTTTTTTTTTTTGCTCAAGCAGTCAAGGAACTTAAAAGCGATAAAGATGTTATTGATTTTCCCCTTATTGATTAATACTTGTAATATTTTAATAATCATGAAATTATACATCAGTGTAGAAAACATTGTGGTTTTATTTCATACAAATAGATAATAGTAGATAGTAGTGTAGAAGTCCATGATGTGGCACCATTCACTTGCAACTGTAGGGCAGATAATCCTAATTGAACTGGAATTGGTTAAGGCTTCTGATTAGCAAGACTTTACAGTTGGTCAATAAGTCTTGTCCGAACACCTAAATCAAACATACCTATTATTATATTTGCTCGCTTTCTTAGCTGATGCTGGGTTGACTATTAAAATTCCATGCAAAAGGTCTATTAGATTACAAGCCGTGTCTTCTATTTCTGTATTTCTATACTTATTTACTTTTAAGTGTTGTTTTTAAATGTAACTGGTTATGTTAGAATGTTAGTATTATAGTAAGAGTTTTGGCTGGACAGTAACAATGGTAACTATATGTAGTTGTGTTTGCCGTGCTTTGCCATTTTGATTTTGTTTCAAGTTTTTGTTCAAGAAACATTTAAATTAAAACGAGGATTAGTTCTGCAAGGATAATAGGCACAAGAACCAAAACTGATTTAAAAAAATGAGCATTTTCATTGTCACATTGTCATCGTACCTTTTTTGTTTATATTTTCCCCTATATCATTCTCTACTTTTAACCCTCAAATAGTCAATTGCAATTCCAATATGCTAAATCTATTGACACTTTAAGGTCTCATAATAGTGATTTTATTGGTTATTTGTGACTGGGGGATCCACAGATTATTTAAAATTACAGTTTATATCCATATATTTTAAACTAATGATAATACTCTTTGTTTGCTATTTTGAAACAAAAGTTTCAATTGTTGCAGCATCTGTTTGGGTCTCCCAAGTGTGTGCGTGTTTGTGAGTGATTGAGAAAGGAATAGGCATCACTTAAGTTGGTACTAACCTAGAGCTGCTCCAATAGCTATAACACTGACCAGGGGTGCGTTACCCATACAACAACGAAGGCTAGCATTGAACTTACATCGTACTATGCATCGTTGAACTATCGAACATCCGAAGTACGACTGTTTCCCAAAAGTGCCCAACTTTGTTAGTACAACAATGGTTTGAACTGTGTTGGTTTCAACCACCGTAGTTCGAACTACAATGTTTCCAGATTTATTTTGCCGAAATTTTACAGCCGGAAACTAGCAAAACCTCAAAATCATTGTTATGCCTGAATTCAATAGCCTAAGGCTTTGTGATTATATGAAATTAGAAATGATCTAGGTTATTCATACAACCTGTTCATAAGCTACAATAGGCTATAATAAAAACCAAAACAATAATCAAAATATGACTAGGCCGATTCACATAAATAAAAGTAAACAGTAAAATAAAACAATAAAGAAACAGTAAAACTAAAATGAATAATCTTTTACATTTATGACTGTGGTTTTGGGAAACGCACCCCTGATGCATTGAATACATGTGGTGGTCTGACAACTGAAGTGATGTCTAAGCCCGACCACTAGGGGCACTGTGATTGTGTTCAGTGACTGGCTGTTGTGTAGGTGGTCTAATTGGCCTTGCAGGTACAGTGGATATACTGGCCGCATGCCTGACTCTTTTATTTTTATACACACACACACACACTGTTTACCTTAGATAGCATGCAGAGCAGGAAGAATTAAGTCCCGCCCTCCTGCCACTGTTGCATCACACTAAAACCAGTTCATGCATGCTAGTCACACAACCTCAGAGCTGTCACTCAACACACTGTGTTGCCAGTCAGACTGCAGACTTGTATGCATTGTGGTGATTTGGTATATAAGTTTAAGCAGATGAATGATGAATAATTAGATGTGGAAGTCTCTAATTTTAATGTATAGTTTTTAATGATTTTTCAATATAACCTTGTCAATAGGAAATCCCTTTTGTTTCAATACCATATCTGCTTATTTCTGACACATAATTTTGATGTTAACATGCTTACTGTAATATGTTGGTGGTCAAATGGTCCAAGCTGCTCTTGAGAGGTGGTTGGCAGGCTGTTGTCTTTTAATCCACAAGTAATGTCAGGGACACACAATAGTTAATAGAAAATATCATTATAATTGAAAGAATATAGATTGATAGATGGATGTTATTATAGTAATTGCCAAATGGAGTAAAATATTGAATTTTAAGGACTATAGTACAATTGTAAAATGTATAGATTATAGATACTTGTTATATTATGCCTGTGGAAGTAAGACACGTATGAAAGCAACGGTATTAATATATTGTATAATTACTGTAAACTATATTATACTGTATTCTTCCCATATGAAATCACTTAGTTTATTTAATCAAAAACAACAAGCTTTGACAACCTGAAGCTTCTCTGGTCTCCTTGGCGACCTGGCCACCGTTGACCACCAACCCGGTTCCCCTCTTGGCGCTTGACTGTGTGTTTTCTCTCTGGCCGTCCGCCCCAGGTGGGCTCGGTGGTGGCGGTGGGCTGGATCCGCTCCCAGAAGGCTGTGGACTGGCACCTCTTCCGCAACATCTTCCTGGCCTGGTTCGTCACGGTGCCCCTGGCCGGTCTGTTCAGCGCCGCTGTCATGGCACTCTTCGTCTACGGCATCCTGCCCTACGTGTGAGGGGACGGGGGACTGTGTGTGTGTGTGTGTGTGTGTGTGTGAGAGAGAGATATATGGGTGCAGAGAGTAAGCTTAGCAGATGGAGTGCAAGAGTTCAGTTGAATCAGGTGGAGGTGGGGATGGCCTTGGTTCGACTTGGTTCACAGTGCTGCCTGGTGTAGTAGTCTATAGACACCTCTAACTTGTTGGAGTGTATGATTTAACTTTGTATTTATTCAACTTTCTTAGCATAAGCAAGTGAAACCGTACGTTTATTTTACCAGTTAGGCAAAACAGTAAGGGTTTTATGATCACGGTTAACGCGTTTTGGTGGGGACACTAATGCAGCCGCTTGTTTCTTTGTACGCATAATTTAACAAGAAACTAAATCTCAATTGAAATTGAATGAAGCGCACACACACACACACACACACACACGCATACAAAACGGATAATTTTGCACATCTATTTTAAATGCCTGCCAAGCTCTCGTGGTTTGTTTTGCACAGCATTAGCTAGTTAGCATAGCTAGTTGTCCTTCTCAAATACAAAAATAACTGTACATACTTTAACATCAGATGATTTGAGTGTGATTTGTTATGCTGCGGCTTGCTTTAAAGTAAAACAAAACAAAAAACTAAACTGTGGTCAACCAACCCATCCTTCATCTCAACCTACCTTGTTAGGTGGAAAGGAGACTTCAGAAGTTGGGGAGAGAGAGCGAGAACTGGTATTTTCCACAATATTCTGGCATACCTGACATGCAAAGAGCTCCTGTATGTTTTAAAGAGGTGTTTTTTTTTTTTTACTATATTGTAATGTGTATGTAAATATTGTACCGAATAGAGTGGGGAGGATGTATATCTTTTTTCTTTTTTCTCTCCACCAAGCCCATTGTTTTTGACACTAAAACACACTGCGCACCAAATAACATGAGTTATGTGAGAATGGGAATGGGGGAATTCATCAGGTCATGTACATGTTAACCTGTAAACTAAAAATAGATGCCTAGCTGTCAGGTTGATATGCAGTTAGGTACATGCTCTCTTAAACTGTCATTGAGCTTTTGCCAATATGTCTCTTTTTTTGAAAACCATTACATCAGCCTTATTGATAATTAACAAGTTAGTCCCCTGCTAATTACAAAGGACTGGCTTGCCATTCCTTTAAATAGGCCGTGCATTTATTTATTTATTTTTTTGTGGAAATGTCAACAGTATTCTCACAGAAAGTTTTCATTTGGTGAGTGTGTTTTAGGATGGTAAACCAGTTCTAACTGGTCAGAGGGAAGATGTTCTGCCAAACTAAACCACGTCTGTCTACATATCATATTTCCTATAGAACTGTATAGGTGCTGTACCAGCCAAAATTCACAAACCAAAGGATAAGGGGGTGACAAACAACGATCAGATCCTACAAAGTTACCAGTATCCACACAGTAGGGTTAACCTGTCCTTACACTCATAATGTAGTTAGTATTTTCCATGTGTACCAATTTTAATAGAAAGCGTTTATGTACAAAGTGAATGGGCTTTCTGGCCATATCAGACCGTCTATAGGCGGCTAGTTCTCGCTCTCGTACACAATGTGATATTCAGTCATCTCAAAGAAACAGCCAGGTTCTTCTAGAGATCTAAATAATTTCATATCGAGCTGTTTTATTACTAGCATGTTAGCATTACTAACATGTACAGAAACAGAACTGTTTTAAGCACATTGGGTCTTGGCTTTCATTGTAAATCCATCCCAGCCGTTTCTGTAGCCTGCATTAAGAAGTGTATATCAAGGGTGACATGGACTGATCTCCTGGGCAGACAGTGAGGGCTATATCATGGGCAGTTTGCTGCATTACTGTGGAGATTGGTATGAATTGCCATCTTGTGTTCATTTGAGGGGGTTCATTGATCATCACCAGCTTTTTGAGAGTTGTCTGACATGTATATGAACAAAATCTGAATTTTGTGTGTTTGGATTTAAACACACCCAATGCAAGGTATTGCAAGTTCTTTTACTCTTGTAGTGTCCGACCATCAACCCCCTCCCCGCCATGAACAAAGCTATGCTTAGGTTGCTACTTGCCTTGTAACAGTGTTTTATTTACTGTGTTGCAGATACAGTAGTGTTTACATCGTAACGCTTCTGGAAAAACAAATGTTGCCTAATGATGCCAATGAAAGACAAACAATTAACTGATAATTATCAAGTGCAAGAAGGAAAAAAAAAATATATATATATATATATATATATCCAGAAGTGTCTAGAGAGCAAGCGTTTGCGTGAGGAGTTTCTGTATTATTTGTAATAGTAGCTAGTGCTAATCATGATCCCAGTCACAAAACACTGCTACTATAACACGTTAACACTACATGTATGGGTGCAATTAATTGATGAAGAGAATAGAGATATTTCATCAAGACTATATATTTTTCTACCATATCTGCGTTTTAACCTTGGCAAGCTGCCAGACACTAATGGATTCACGGCGGGTTGATCAGAGTTCACATGGATGGTTGTAAGGCATCACCTGTGCTACTGGAGAAAAGGGTCGTATCTCGTGGTGACACGTTCTCCGCAGGTGTGCCGCACCACAGTTCTGTTGAGCCCAGCGTGTATATTTGTGTCGTTTGCCAGTAGATCAGATTTTTAAATTTACCATTTTTATTTTTGAATTTTAGGATGGAAACACTTTGTAATTTTGTTTCCCTATCGCTTATACTACAACCTGTGAGACTGGCGGGCTGAATCTTGCCAAAGAAGTAGGAACCGATCTGCACTACGTTATTCAGGATTATACTAGACCTGCTGTACGCCTTTGACCGGCCACACTAAAACACCTGAGGAAGGTGAATGTGCAGGTTTGATGATAAGATTGGGTTCACATAATGGCTTCTCAAAGGTGATGTCGTCACTTAAAGCCTTGTGATCTTCTTCAAGGAGACTGTGTTATACAGGGGGCAGCATTGTGCTGGTGGCCATACTACGTGTGTCTACGGAAAGTGTATTGGATGAGGGAAATTCTCAAAATATGAAATGGTAGAAATCAAATGCCACTCGAAATGTCAGCTTGAGCAAAAGCATCATGCAAAATGTTGCTGTCCTGCAGACCCCCTTCGGGACTTGTAAGGTCTCCTTTTTATTTTATTTTCCTTTTGCATTCTCTGACCTGGTAGGCCGAAAGGGATGCACTGCTAAATGTAGAAAGCGAGGGACAGCAAATTCAACCAACCAGTATAAACCCCATAAGTAAATAAATCGATGAGTGCTGTAATTGCTGTTTAGGAGGCTAACATGCTTCTATTGCATTGTAACTGTTCACCCTTTTTTAGTATAGTGCACAAACGTGCGCCATTTTCTCCCTGAATGTGCAAACGAAACTGCAGGGGGGTTTTTTGTGTGAAGGCGCTGCCACCTCTTTGTGTGTGAGTGAAAACATCTACAGTGCAATGGCTGCTTTTGCCTTTCGCGCGGCAATACCACTAGGCACCAGCCTACAACGTGAGGTTGTCCACCACCTCACCTTAAGGTGGCGACACTGTACAAGGATGTGGCATGCTGTCCCGCTAATCCGTATACCGGTTTGCTTTGTAATAGAATGTGCTCCTTGGCTGGCCCGACCGGCTTTACACCGTGTTGTCTTTTTACTGTTTGCTGTTTAACTGTCCAGTCTTACAGATAATGAAAAGAGAATGAAAAGATTAAAAAAAAAATATATATATATATATATATATCATGGGCATCAACAAGGTCTTAAAGCTATTCTGATTTGCATATATCGTACTGTAATGTTTTATTTAAATTTCAGTGAGAACATGTCTACAACTAATTAAATTATGGGAATTAAAATTACAAAGAATACCAAGATGAGTTGTGTTTTTTTCCTTGTTTGAAATGGGTTGAAAGTTAACAGGATTTAGGAGATGAGTCACATGCGACTGCTTTGTCTTCATTGGTCATTACACTCCAACAGTTAATTGCTTTTCTTCAGTCTAATATTTGTTTATAATAAATTGCGTTTACAGTACAGGAGATATTTCCAGTCTGACTAGTCTATAACACTAATTCAATGAACATCACTACGTTACTGATGTACATCAACCTTTAAAGGTCTAACCTGACCTCTAGCGGGAAGACTGCTCCACTACATCTTTATGCGGGAGATGTAAAAGCACTGCTAATGTCAGACTTGACTGGTTGATTAGCCTCAGTTTGAAGGCGGACTGGGACTTTGCTGCCCTCACTTTTGGATTTTTCGATGTCACAAAAATCACAAGACATTCAAAACAAGATTACATTAAAAGTGATCGTGGTGGAGTAACAGACTACAGTAAAAACCGTAGCCTAGCTAAAAAAAAGTAAATGCAAACAACCACGTCTGTTCCATTTCATTTTGTAATTAAACTTTTACGTGTTCAGTGTTTCTGTAGGTCTGACATCTGCACCATGAACAGCTCCTTGTAACCTGATGCTCTGGCATTTAATTTCAGTTGTCTTGTCTCAACAACCAATTTATCCTACTTTGAATTCCAGTAATCATAGCACTGACACCATTTATAAACCTTTCACAGCATTGGGGGTTGAACTTTTCAGCTGGGAACTCAAGTGAAATGGGACCAACAGTTTCCCAGCTTTTAAATGAAAAACTGCACAAGATTTCTAATAAGCATTGTATGCAACACCTGGCCTTGATTATTAAATACATATATACAGTTGCAAGAAAAAGTATGTGAACCCCTTGGGATTACGTGGAGTTTCGCATGAATTTGGTCATAAAATGTGCTCTAACTTCATCTAAGTCACAACAATAGAATAACACAGTGCTGAAAATAATACTACACAAACATTAGATGTTGCCATGGTTTAATTGAACATAACATGTAAACATTCACAGTGCA
>JAODLL010020766.1:0-25966 GCA_026546735.1 Forbesichthys agassizii | reverse complement strand
TGTTTCTGAGTGGATGTTATTTATCTTTATAAGAATCCTTGGTAGTGACGTAATGTGGAAACCATTTTAGGTACCAAAGACATCAGAAAAGGAGTGGGTCATTGAAGTACCAGACAGAGGTCAGTCGTGAAATCATTATAGATTATTATTATTATTATTATTATTATAGAAATGTTTAATCATTTACCAGAAGCATTGCTTTTTAAACATAAAAACACATGTACAGTATTAGTATACAGGATATGGTTAACAGATATGACGTGCTTCCTTCCAAACATTCATAAATTCTATAGTCAAGCGTGTCTTTGTTAGATTCAGGCCAACAAAATTATTTGCCCATCCACATTGTTTAACAAATGCACAAATTTTCACCCATCTGAGTGCCGCTGGGCGTGTTGGTCTAAACATGAGGTGTGGTCATATCATTGTTGACACATTGATATCTGGAGGCAGTGGATAGCGATCGTCAAAATCCTGGTTTGAATGCAATTGCGCAGTGTTTTACTTATTTTAAATGCGCATTATCCGCCTACATAGGTGGGTGGACAACACGTGTGTGTACTTGTGTGTACTGCTTTGTACACACACAAGGAACCACAACAGCTCACATCATCATTATCATTGTGTACACTACTGGGCCTAGACATTTGGTTAATTTTTTAAAATGTTTTAGCCTTTAACCAATCAGCATTGCTTCATCTAGCTCTAGCACCATTTCAGACGCTTTACTTCAATGCATAGCTACAGCGTTATTGCATTTAGTGACCCCACTGGTCTCTGATTGGTCCACCATCAATTGCAATCACAGGGTGACTGTGAACGCTAAAGTGATAACTGTTTCCAGACTGTAATCTCAGCAAAAATTGTCTTGGAGTAAATAGCAATAAATCAGGTGGATTTCTTTTCAGTGCACACACAAAACGGACAATTGATGGACTGTGAGGAGATTCGCTGAATTTGACAATGTGTATTAGCCTATTCCACGTGCATGCTAATAAAATAATCCAGTGTTTCTACAGTGCTGGCTCTGTAAATAGTAACACAATCAAAGTGGTGCAGACCGAACACAACAATATTGTAGCCTTCACGATGTGTTTACGATGCTGTAGTAGTTTATTTTGATACATGGCATGGCTGGTGTATTTTGTAGTTTATTTTGATACACTTACAGTTAGGGTATTTGGTATTTTATTTTTGCCCATCCCAGCTCTTTAGACCGTTAAATGACCCACAGTGTATCACATGGCACACTGTTGGGCAGGACCACAGATGCCTTCTTTGTTTGCTTGACATGAGTTGTGATATCACAACCTCCATTTTTTAATTGGAACATAAATCTGCCTGTTTACATCTTAGACCAGGCCTTATTAGCAATTTGACTCAAACACTTAGGGACTTAATAGTCTTTTTTTAAATAAATGGAAGTGTGATTCTACAGTTTTACTGTGCGATGGCGTAACATCTAACCTTCATTTTAAACCCCAGAACACAAAGGGATTGCTCTGGTTTTAATCCGTTCTAATCCTGTCATGTGAATATGCGTAACTGCTAGGGGGCAGGATCGCCTAGTGATATGGGTGTTTGACTCTGCAACCATAAGGTCAAGATTCTTTTATCACACTGATCATTGAAACTCCTATAGAAAAGAATTGTATATTATATTAAAAAATGATGCAATATAGCAGACATAGACATAGACATAGAGTGTTTGCATATAGTTGCATACAAAAGGTAGCTGAGGGCATGATGCATTGCATAAATATGAATCACTTTTAATTACTTTACACAGGTACATGCATAATATCTTGAACCGTGGAATTTCATTACTATTTGTAATCCATCACAATAGATCTTCCTAAGGTGTATGATGCTCCCTTGTACAATATAGAGCCAATGTTCACATTTTCAGTGTTAAGAAATGTGAAATGCACATTCCATGGCTGTGCAAATCTTCAGATTTGTCTCTGTTCATGGAGTGGCATTGACATTTACACTGAAGCGATGGCAAGTGCATGTTTCAGTAGAGGACACAGTGCTGTATTCGTCAACATATTTCTTGCATTAAACCATATCGAGTCAAGGCTAAATATTCACTGTTAATCTTTTCTAAATCACAAGTGACTCCAAATGAAAGCTACACACGCCACGGAGAGCTCATTTGTCACACCAAAGATGTCTTCTGTTTTGAGGGAGTCTCTTCTGGTAAGGCAGACTGTTGTGTGATTAAGATTCTCCACTTCTCTTGGTCTAAATATTTTGCGGCAGACTGCATATTATGGCATTCCCTTTCATGTTTTTTGCAATAAACTTTTCACCGTCATGCTCTTCCCCCCAGATCTCTCGCTGAATCACAGCCATGTTGACACGTCGGGAAACTTGACATGGTGATGAAACAAGAAAGATGCCAAAATACGGGAGGCTTTTTGATAAGCAAGTCTCTTTAATCAGCCGCACACAAGCTGGTTGAGTTCAAACAAAGGTCAGCCAGCCACACTGATGGTGCTGTGAGGTTTCCGAATGTCTAAATGCCTAACTACAACCATTAAGTATGTAGTATGTATGGGATGAAAGTATATAGATGACCCACGAATGTATACGTTATGTGCACCTCTTATGCCACATTAGAAAGATGGGAGGAGGAAGGAATGACAAAAACTAAGAAAATAATACAAAAAGACAGATACAGTATTTATACATACAGACAGTAATGACAAGAAATAACAAGTGAAAGGTATATTGAAGAGCTGACAAGGGAAAGGTTATACTAAATGGAATCCTACTGAGTTAGAACAGTACAGTGTAAATGTGGCTTCCTTGTGTGCCTGTCCCCAAGATGGATAGCTCCATTGCTCCACTACAAAGTTTAGTGGGTGATAGTGGGAGGTTAGTTTCCTCTTACCATTACAACAAGGCATCAACTTGATACCTTTGCCTATTTGCCTGCTGTGCGTGTTTGATCTCACACATGCTTTTGAGGTCCTAGCTGTCTGGCTCACTAAACACCAGACAGTATGGCAGCATGAGTCCAAGGCTGAGCATAGGGCTGGACAATAGTTCATTATCAATATGTATATATCACGATAGAACATTTTCAGTAACATTTACATTTTTAAACTTATTGCCAGTAATTCGATAAGATACATTACACAGCATTTGTCACTGAATGACGGGCGCAGCAGTCAGTTGTTATCAAGGTGAACAGAAAATAGAAACTAGGTGTGTGATGAATTCCACTACAGACAAGTAGCCAGTGCTGAGCAGTAGTGGGCTGTTATATGAACTCTCTCGCCTAACGGCAAATGTAACAAAAAGGCTTAACATTTCATATAATGTCAGCTTCCTCCACTAACAGTCAGTCATGTCTTGTGTGGATCTTAGTTTGTTCCTTAGGGAGTTTGGGCGACACACCGCCAAAGGGAGAATGAGAGAGGAGAGAATTTCAAATTTCACTAGTGTATGCTACGCTAGCTGACTGTCCTGCGTCTACATATCTTAATCCAATCAGTGTTCCGTGGAGTACGTATCATAACATGACTTGGTTCGTCATCGCACATTATGAATTTTGTCTCATCTGTTCTGTCCACATGACTTGCGAAGTAAGTAATATCATAATAATAATTTAACACAACAATATCCTAGTCTTTACTATGTGTTTTCAGTGTGTAGTGGGCAGAGCTTCTGATGGAAGCAAGAGGTGAGAGAAGCTTTCTCTATAATGATTTACTTAGATACCTTTAATTTACCTAGGTTATTGAATGGGTCACCAAAACAATAGCCATCTATAATTTCCTGAGCAGGAGCCGTCACATTTTGTCTTTATAAATTACAAATACTAACAGAAAGAAAAAAACACGGTTGAGAGTTTTGTTTATTTATTTGACTGTGATTTCACTTTTCTTGTTTGTATGAAGGCTAAAAGTTACATTTTTGGCACCTTTTTTATTTCGAAAATATTATAGTTTAATAGGAGAATAGGAGACTTGGCAAAAGTACTCCATTGTGGGCATTTTTAGCATTTATGAGGCTTATATTGTTCATATCGATATAGGAATAATATCAAATAGACCGAAATTAAGAAATATATCATGAAATACATTTTGGCAATATCGTCCAACCGTAGCTGATCGACATGGAAAAGTACATTTCCAAGGTTTATACACTGCAATGTCATAAAGCTGAAGAATCCCAGCTTTAAGTGGTTATCTTTTAAGGAGTCCTCATAGTCTGACAGATAACGCTTCTAATATTGTATGAAAGGAGGACTAGGCTTTGATTCTGTGGAATGGGGTTTGCTAAATGTATTAGTTATCTGATAGGCTTACAATTGTAAATGAACTTGGGAAAACAAAAAAGGTCCAAATTAAACAATGTATTCACCATCACCTCTAAAATGCAACAATTGACATATAAATACGAAAACACAAAATGCAGGTAAATAAGCAAACAAACAGATAAAGGGCCATTAAAATTAAACAAAAAGCTGCAAAAAGCTGCGCTCTCAACAAGGTAGACCGCAAAACAACATTCTAAACATTTGTGTTGCCAAGGAGCTTGCTACCTTGCTGAGAGCGCAGATTTTTACACGTTTAATCTGAACGATCCTTAAAACAGAACTGTGTCTAAAACTGAAACATAATGTTTTGGTTAAAATCACTATTTCATATATACTTCAGAAAATCCATCATGAAAAACCCTACCATTAAACGTATAGCTAATGTTGGATTAATTATCTTTGTAGTGCAGAATACTTCCAGCCGCCTGTGGCTGGCATTCATAATTCCTGGACTGTAAATTCAGCTAAAATAGGCCATATCTGCTGCTCAGTGATGATTAGATGTATCTATTCCTATAAAATCCAGGGTTAGGAGAAAGCCTATAGCTTTATCACAAAAGCAATATTTACCTGTTTTGGAAAGATTGTTTTCTATAATCGTGTTGGGTTAAAGTTTTGGGCACATTTGTCTTTGGAATATTATTAATTTGTAGCTCAGGGCGAAGTCGTGTCCTGCAAATCAATACTGAACACAGGTTGCAATTAGTTGGAAATTAATCAGAGCCGTTAGCAGTTATTCATCCTGTAAATAATCTAGGGACAGGTTCCTGCTACTGCTGTAAACCTAGGGACAAAACACCCTAGCCCGGAGTAATTCAAGGATCAATGGAAAGGATTTTATGGAAATAGTCAGAAAAGGAATAGGTTCTTAAATGACGCTGTGATGAATACGCTGGTGTAGGAGATCAATAGCAGATTACTCATTTCTGGCATTCTAATTGGAGTAAGCAAATCTCCCGCAGGACGTTTTACCCTTCACCTGCTATCAGAAGTGTGTGTATAGTAAATATTGTATGTGGGCATAGCTGTGTATTTGACCATCTTCTTAGATTGTGTAAATTAACCAGGAATACTTATCAGGTGTGAGACGTTCAAAAATTGTGCTATGTGCCTCCAGAACCCTAAATATTTCCCACAACCTGTTTGAAAAAACAACAACTGTGTGAGTGAGAAAGAATAATGTTTAATGTTTGAAACAAGTGCCCTCTTACAGTACAAACAAATTATTTTGGGTTCTAGAAGGGTCCCTATAACAACAAGAATACGGGGCGGAGGGAGGACGAAGACCCAGGCGCGGAACACAGATGCAGTAGGCGACAGATAAAAGGAAAGGAGATTTATTGAAGCAGTCAGGTGAGGATACAACGTTGGTGAGGGCTGTAGTGAGGAGGTGAGATGAGCAGCGTGGAGGTCTCTGGTGGCGAAGAGCAGCGTTGTGATCGCTGGTGACGGAAGAGCAGCGTTGTGATCGCTGGTGGCGAAGAGCAGCGTTGTGATCACTGGTGACGAAGAGCAGCGTTGTAATCTGGTGGCGAAGAGCGGAGTTGCAGACGGGCTGCGGCGAAGAGGGGACAGACGTGGCTGTCTGGCGAAGGGAAGCAGACAATACTGCTGGATCGCTGGTACGTGCATCCGTAGAAATGCAACGAACTGGCAACAGGTGCCAGGGCGGACAGTTTCTTATACCGCCGCCCAGGAAGCAGAGGCGAGGCTGCTGCACGTGAGGTGCATTAGGAGGCTGACATGGCGGCAGCGGCGCTGTCCGTGGCTGAACCGGCGGCCTGGCGAAAACAACACACTTCAATGTTTTTATTTAAATGTCTTTTTTGCCAGACTGCGTGTAGTCGGGACTGGCAAATATAAGCAAATGTCGCTTAATGACTGACTGGCTGACCGACCTTGTTAAAAAGCGTATGCGCTACAAAAGAGAGAGTGTAACGTGTCATACTGTGAAAATCACTCCCATTGGGGTAGAACATTGTATAGCTCTCTTGACTTTGCATTGTGTTAAGCTAAGATGTTTGCCAAAAAAGGTAAACATAACTAAAAGCTGCTATGTAAAATGATGCAGTTCCCACAAGGTAACCATCCTAGAATTATGTTTATACAAGCTTTCAAACTGAACTAGTCCTGGCAAGCGCCGGGAGGTTTACCGGTGACCTAGTTTTGGCCTGGCTGCGTTGACGGAAAATCCTGCATCAGGCGTTTATTTCTTAATATTCTATATTACATGACGTGACTATTAGTTAACTGGCTGCTTTTTTTTATGCCTGTTGGTGTGGTCTGAAATGCATGCCAGTAGGGGTAATCAGAGTTATGTGTTGGTAACATTAAGCCGTGGTGGCCCGGGCCTGCGTGAACAGCAGTCCCGCAAAGCACTTGAAGTCGGGACCCTCAGCATGGGAGGTGGGTAATATAGTCCTGCCGAATATTGCATACCTCCCGCCATTTAAAAACAACAAAACAAGTAAATGTTTTGCAAACTGAATGCAGGCTATGTGGACAACGTGCTTATTTGCATATAGGGCTCCATGGCCTATATGTACTAGTATAAGCGTTCACCCACATATTGTCAATACTACTGTATTTGATTTCAAATTGTGTATGTACTACTTATTTACTGTACTTACTATATGTACTTACTTACTTACTTACTGACTTTCCTACTTAATTACGTTGTTACCAAATTCCCTAAACTGGAAAATCACACATTTTAGTTTTCTAGAAAACATAATTCTACAGTAGTAGGAAAAATACCTGATCTGAAAATTTGGTTTGTGCAATGAATTTTTTTAAATCAACAGTGTAGTGAGAGTTTTCCTGACATTTCATTCAGTCAGTAGGTCTATATTCCAAAGGTAATTGTCCTATTGTAAAGGTAGAATGACTTTCTTATGAAAATATCAAAGGTAATTTTAACAGTGTTTAACAAGTTATCTTCTAGTCGGGCGCTGGACCAGAAGGTCTCACAGGGCAAAGACAAATTGTGGGGAGGAATATTATATCTGTTCATTCGTGAGAGATTCATTGCTGCTGCCATCCCATAATTATCTACACTCTGGGGCTCATCATGCTACCATTCTACAAAGCAGTCATTATACACTATATCACAGAGCTTCTTTGTCTCTGTCTGTTTCACCGCAGTGCTCGCTTCTTTTTCTGCCTGAATATATTGTTTTGTCTGTGTCTCTGTGTGTCTACCTTTTATAGCCAGATGTGATGTCACCTCTCTCCTGGTGGGCCAGAGCTCCCCCACAAGTCTGTCACTCCCTCCCCCGGCCACGTAACTGAGCAACTGTTTTATTCAATGTGAAATGAGGCCGGCCTCCTGGCAGATCCTCCATAGGAAACGAAGTGGGGGCTGTGCTGTTATACTGCAGCGGGCTGACGCACTGGGACCACACAGTGTACTTCAGGTGAAATGTCTTTGAATTACTTACTGACTTTTTTATTAATTAAATATAGGCTAGCCTCATGTGCTCAATACTCTATAGGTAGTGCACAGGCACATTCTGAGCCTTATTGCTTTGAGCTACTGTATATACATAGTAACACATAGGTGGCTATTGTGGTGTCTAGATGCAACAACAATCTTCTTTTTGAACAGTTGATCACATGCGCTTGAGTGTCTTGAAATAAAATGTATTATTATTATTATTATTATTGTTGTTAATAGTACTATTACTGAAGCTGCATTCTATGCACTTTTTAATATATATTTAATAAATAAGATGTTTTTACTGTTGCATTCAACAAGCATAATATTTTATCATGCCTGTTTCATTGGTGCTTGGGAAGACCAATTTCAATTCTAAAAGCAAATGACTAACTAATTATGTTTGTGTGTGTGATAATTTATATTAACATTTGTTATCTTACTGCATTCATACTGTAAAAACAAACAGCTCTGGCTGTCATTTCCTGTCACTCAGAGCCCAGTGGATGCACGCACACACACACACGCACGTGCGCACACAAACATACACACAGTGGGAGGGAAAACATTGTGCTATCCTATTTTGTAATATGGCTGCATTGAATTCTCATTCACTGTGCCAGATGCCTCCTGGCCTTGTTTTGGTGCGCTGAAATTGTGGTGTAAATGGCTTTCTACACACATACAGGTCCAATAGATTTCTATATCCTGACAAAACATTTGTCCTTTCTCCACTGAGGAGAGAACTGATCTGCCAGCTTTTACTGTTGCACTCTGAACACCTGAGCCAGGCATTGTGAATACAAATATATCACTAGACCTCTGTTTCCTTCAGATCTAGCCTGTCAGAAAAAAAACCAAAAAACGCAAAATTCAATAAAGTATCCACTCATTGTAACATGGGTTTACACCAAATGCCGAAAGGCAGCAGAACAAATATGATGTGTGCAGTTTCAGCTTGTAGTTTACACAGAATGTGTTATGTGCACAGACCTAAAAGTACATTTCCCTAGTGTATTCTATTGAAAGTCATGCTAGAAAATGACCCAAAGGACCAAACTACATTTCTCCACACACACACGGGATGGTTGGTCTACTAACATGGGTGTTGAATGGATGGAGGCTACACTTCACAGATGTTTTGCCTTTGGTGTAAACAAGTATATATGAAAATAGTGCCCATTTTTACTTCTATTTTGTAAGTAAGCCTTTCACAAAAGAATAGTGTTATGCTTTTTGCATCTATTTGATAGAAAATGTCACTATGAGGATTATGTTTATGACTTAATTATTCCTCCTTACATTAATGTGGGGGTTAGCTGGTAGTATCCATCCTTAACTTGTGTCATGCTGTCTGAAAGGTCAGAGTTCATATGTCATTGCAACTGCAGGTCCTCTCTGGGATGCTCCCATCTACCTCTGTGTACCATAGAACAATATAATAACACAGCAAGTTACATTTCCACAGTGAGACAAGACTTCCACCACAATGATACTGTCGCTGTGAGCGATCCCGGGATAGCCAGGCTCCTGCGGAAGGTTCCTGGCTGGTTGTTGGCAGATGCAAATTTGGTCCCCACATGTTTGGATTGATTGTGTGGGGAACTCTGAATAAAGAAACAGTTTGTAGCAATAATAACAAGAGCAACAATGTACTGTGTGAATGCTTTTGGAGACATTTACTCTCCACAGACAAGCTAAGACGAGGGGTTATTTAGTGTTGGGGCTAACTAATTGTGGAGTCAAGATTTGAATCTGTGATAATTGCATGTGATGTGGGGTGAAACATAATAACAGGGAATTGTGCCCCGGAGATAGAAGGATGAAGGTGTTTTTTTTTCCTTTTCTTTTTTCTGTGACTGTTCGCTTGATGCTACGCAGCATCACGACGGTGATCTTAATAAGAGAACATTAAGCAAATTACCTGTGAAAATGGACAGTCATTTCCCTGCCCTCAGGAAGCTCTTTACTCCTCTGATTCGACAGATGGAGTCATTAGTCTGTACGGAGGCAATTCTCTTGGCCAGAGAGATCAATGAGTGTGTTCAGGAATTAGATTTAAAATGAGTTTATTCATAATGTCATGCTGTTATGTAAGTTATGAGTCAGGGTCGTGTTTCGCTTTATGAACCCACAATGGCTCCTGTCCTGTATGTTTAGTCATTTTGTAGTTACATTCTCTTCTTAAATTCACTCATGTACATCATCCCTTTGCCTAAAAGAAGTTACACTAAAATGAGTTTTAGAAAATATGTATTAAAACCTATTTCTACATATAGGGATATATTAGACCATTTTAATAACGTAGATTTTGGTGACATTACGATTTCTGTATGATAATAATAATATATATATATATATATATTTGAGGGGCACCTTTCAGGACATTTTCTATTCAAGTGCAGTACATATAATAAAAACCAATACAAATAGAAAAATACATTTTTATATGCAAAAGTTGGCATTGGCACACATATTAGCTTAGTAGCCAGTAGGTGTCAGTATACAGTCAAAGAACCACTGTTCACAGGAAAATACTGCTTAATTGGACCTTTAATGTGCATTACTGTATGTCTGGTGATGGTCAAAATAAAAACATAACCTGCATATGTAATTAATTAACAACCCAACACACAACTAACAAGACATTTATATTCGCTGTTCATGATACACATTTACAATACACACACAACTGCACAGACGAAAATAAGACTGACAGAGACACACACAGCTTGCCTTGCTGCAACCCAATGCTGTCATTAATCGGTGTCCTTGCCAGCTATGTTATTAGGATTGACAAATCATTTATTGAGTTGTAACCTGGTCCTGGACCCAAACAGAGCTGCTCGGTATTATCTGTCGCCATGCACACTTTACAGCTCGACCTGTGGAGGATAAAGCATGAATTCATTGGAGACTAAGATTTCCATAGAGGTATATTTTATTCCTCACTATTCTTCTGAAAGTTGCTTGTGGCCATTGCGCCCCCCATAGGACAGCATACACACTGCATTTGTTATATCTTGAACTGATGCTGACCTCTTTTTTTTTTAACTACAGTAGGCTGGTCAATAGATGTTTCTACCTTTTTGAAATAAGCTTTATAAACTTTGCCAGTTATGAGATCAAATAAGGCCAATATAAATTCTGAATATTAAATTACTAAAGACAAATATATAAACCTGCTTTAATTATTGTTTTTAAATTACATTTATTTAAGCATATCTGCACCCACAAAAAAATGGCATAGGTGCAAAAAAAATAAAAAAAATAAACTGCTTGACACGACCCTGCAGTTGACAATATAATTCTGTTATTTTTTTCTTGCTATGTTTTCTTGCCAGTAGAAATAACGAGTCATTGCCCCAGGAGAAGTGTCCCATCTCTCCCAGGTGTAATTGCCCTAGCCTCCATTGTGATCTGCCACTCAACCACAGTGCCAGATTTACATCTTCATCTGGTATAGGTGTCAGTGACACTTCCCTGCTTGTTTAAAGTGACGTTTTGTCGAGGAGCTCATTTCTAAGGAGCTTAACTCTAGTCCAGCTGTTAGATTACTGTAGGTTTTCACTGGACATGCAGATTTAAAATGTCCAGATCTAGAAAAGATCATGAAATTGGTTTTCTTAAAATTGAGAACCAACTTAAGACTATACTATATATATATATATATATATACAATAACATAGGGTTTGTCAATATTATGTAATTAAATGGTCAGTATCTTAAATATCTATGCGGCAAGTTAACTTTTTCCAACAGGTAAAAACTGAAGCAAGATTTGTGAATTCGTACTGTACATTGAAGTATAAAAATAATGATATAAGTGTATGTGTTTGTGCACCCGTTCACTAATTAGGATTGCTCACTATGCACATTTAATGGAAAAGGAATGGAAATGGCATCAAGTACAGATGTTTATCTTTATTATGAGTACATTACCATAAAAATTGGTTGTACTATGTAAGGATCACATCACTTTTTTTAAAGTTCCCCACCCCCATTTAAATGTATTCTTTGCAACATTACTTCATGCTAAACTCTACTCAGTTTTAGAGGGCATGTTTCATTTGCTTTTTAGAATGTCGATGTCAACATGGGAACAAGGAAGTGTCAAAGTCTGAAAATGTCTGAAAAATAAGAGTATTCAAATCCAGATTTACATATTTCTAACCTCTAAATCTGTTATGAACCAGGTGTGCTGAATGACAAATCCAACTTGATCATACATTGAAGGATTTTTCATTATTATTACTGAAATATACATTGAAATATATACTGTGTGCTAAATCCTCTGGTTGGTACATTCAATCTGAAGTGACTCACCAGTCATCCATCTGCCTCATCATGTAGATCTGTGCCATTTCTCAAAACGTGTGCCCAAATGAAGCTTTTCCTCTGCATAGTACCGGCTCGACTCTGCACCGCGTTTTGATTCTACTCGCTTTGGGTGCTTTTCCACTTAATGGCTCTTCTCAACTAAAGTATGTTTCCATGTGTTGGACAAACGTGTGGACTGTGAAAATTAAATATTCTGTTCTTGCAGCATTTTATTAAGAGTGCTTTCGACTATTCGTAAGAGTAGAGCAAGAGAAGAGCTAAGAGGAGAGCAAAAATATGAAAACATTGGTATAGCCCAGAAATCGATGGGCAGGCAAAATAATAACAACATGTTTATACAAAAAAAATAAGCGCAGAGTTGTTCGTATATCATTTCCTGCATGATTTTGTCTCATTCTCCAATGGATTTGATCAATATTGTAATTGGTTATGGCCAAAATGTTTAGTACACAATTATTAACCCTCCTGTTCGTTTCATGTTTATGAATTTGGTGTGGTCAAAAATGACAACATAAATCCCTAATACCACATATATTACCATCTAATGTTGTGTTAGATCTTTTTATCAAGTAAAATACTTCTATTTGCTATTAGTTGCTTGTTGGCCACAATTACCTGCTTTCATTTTTGAATAAAAATGCATATTTTTTGATTGTACATGAGGAACATTTGTTTTTTTAAACCTGCTGTGCTTATTGTCAAAATGGACTGGTAGACACACATGAATACATATGTTTACACTCAATTAGTTGTCAATAGCTAATAATTATTAATCTACTGTATATAACAATGTTTTATACAACAAAAATGGTTAATAGTCGGGAAATGAACGGCAGTCATTCTTCTTCTAGGGTCTGATAGAGGCAAGATCTTACTTGCCCACGGCATGCTAAATGCTGTGGGCAAATAGGAGCTGTTACTGTATACTGTATGTCACCTGCAGCTTCAAATTAAGCATCATGCAAAACTAATAATCTATTAAATAGAGTGCAGTGCTTCAAGTGTTATGTTATGTTATTGTTTGTGTTGTACCGGAACTGTATTTGATTTGAGGGAATTTATGTTCATGTTTTTTATGTTTTTGTTCTACATATTTCCCTATTTTAAGGGAACACATACAGTATGATTTACTAGATTTAAGGTATAGCCTTAAATTATGTATTAATATTTAGTAAGTGGTTTATATTCCTTAGCATGTGATGACTGATCTCTGTGATACATCACAAGATTCTGGATTTGATTCAATTGTGAGGCCGAGGCTATAATTGTTGTTTGTTCCTGTTTGTTTTGAGGGCTTTTTGTCTTGAGTCTTGTCTACAGCAAGTGAAATGCATGCTCAATTGGATTCAGGTCAGATGATTGACTTGGCTAGGCAAAAGCATTAAACTTTCTAGCACTGAATAATTCCCACTTTAAATATTTATTTGCAACAAATGTTTTCATTACATCAATATTGTCCTTGTCAAACCATTTGTCCTGATAGAAAAAGTACAAGTAAACATTTTGCTAATTGTATTTAGAGTGTTAAATTGTATAGTTGCACTTTTTCTGAGATTTTTTTTAGCCATGCTTTGCACACTGCCTAGAGACTGCCGACGGAATTTATTCTCCCTGTTCCCTTCAGCCCTATTTGCTCATGATATATGTTGCACGGCACACACAGAAGTATGAACATAATAGTATATTAACATATTATTACAACATTTCAGATGAGCAACAGTGTTATATGAATACAAGGTTTAATGTCAGGTTGATGAAGTGAAGGAGGCAGGGATGAAAACCAGGCAAAACTTTTTTTTAATGTATTATAGGCCAGGGGCCTCATGTAGCAACATTGCGCAGCTGTCATACTACAAAATGGCGTACTCACAAAACTCGATAACTGCATACGCACAGAAAAATTCTGATGTATGAAACCATGCGTATGCCAGGTCCCACGCATGTATTTTAGCGTACGTGCACGAGACTTTGACCCCGCCTTACCCCATCCCATAACTTACTACGCAAGTGATAATTAATGCGCCGATGTCCTCATCCATTGTCCAGCATTATCCAGCTTCAAAACGTGTGAGAAAAAAAGTAAATTCACTGACTGAGATTGACATTTTCATCACAGATGTGGAGACAAGGATACATTTTATATATTTTATTTTATTTTATTTACCCTTTATTTAACCAGGAGGTCCCTTGAGATTAAAATATTTATTTTTCAAGGGAGACCTGGCCAAGATGGCCACATGAAGAAAGAATGGCTGTAATCATAGAAAGACATTGTCAATACAATGTCAATACCATGAAAGAGATAAAAAGAATATTGGATAATTAAGTAATGAATTTGAACTGGTTAAAAAGTATATGCCGGTGCATGGATCCTTGCGTAATTGCCTCATGTATGTCTGTGAGTCTCAGCAACTGCACATATTCTTTAAACAGACAATTGCAGTGATATTGGATCATTAGATATTGTTTTGGGGTTTGGCATGAGAACCAGATTTTTTCGATTAAAAGAGGGTCATGACATGTCATTTTCACTCTCTAAAACCAATATCCTTGTAATTTAGACCATTTTGTTTTACATCTTTGTAAAACTAAAATAAGTAATATTTTGCGTTATAAAAAGTGACTATGCAATATTTATTATTATTTATTTATTTTATTTATTCCCCTTTAATATATTTTATTTAATTTTGATATGGCTGCAGGGTACAGTAACAGCAGCTAACACAATTCTTCCAATTTTATGTCCTATGCAGCGTGTGAGCCATGAAGTCACGATTGCTCTTTCAGTGATTTTCAGTGCTGAGTGGTCAGAGTATCATGGCTCTGTTAACAACAGAGGTACTTCAACAGTATTATTTCCAAATGAGAGGCACTTGTCACAGTCACACTGCAATTCTTAATTCATTTGTCTTCTGACAATAGCGTCCCGTGGCCTTCAATGCAGCCATCTTTCATTGAAACAACCCAATCTCTTGCCCTACACGTTTACGAAAATCATGCATCAGTTGCCTGCAGTCTTTTGATATTTTTTATCCCGTGCTATGTTTTCGAATGGCCGTTGTAATACTTCTGTCGCTTGCATCTCATCATCAAGATATATTTTAATGGAGAAGGCAAAGCCTGTAGATGAAATGACTTCATCACACCACGAATGCTATTAATGTGGAAAGGCTATAGAACTTTGACTGACCCTGAGTGTGTAACAAAACCTTATAGAATCAAGTGAAGATGTAATTCTTTCTTAGTACAGTAATGCACTATAGAAACACACACGCAGTGGCTTGCACTTGTTAAGTGAAAATACAGGAGCACATACACAGGACAAAGCTATGATGTCGCTAATAAGTCCCCAGCTTGCTTTTTCCAACCGAACGTGGCACTGACATCTCGGTGAACCCTACCGTAAAATGCTGAGGTCTGACTTTGGTTGTTGAAGAGCAGCCAGCGGCAGTAAGCAAGGAGCACGGGGGGAACTAAAAGTTCTGCTTTCTATGCATCTGTGTGTGTGTGTGCCTGTCTGCGCGCATGTGTGTGTGTGTCTGTATCAGCTCACGCTTTGTATGCATGCGTGTGAGAGAGAGTTGTTTGTCTCAGGCCAGACTTCACAGCAGGAAAACATGGTTCTTCTGGGACGCAAGTAAAGCCTGATTTAAGGCTAAGATGTAAAGACGAGAGGTTCATAAACTCAGCACTGTTTGGTCATGTTGTGCAATGTGCAGGCAGCGAGCTGGAATTAAGTCTGAAATATTCACTGTGGCCAAGGCAAGGAGAGACCTACGTAGACCCAAAGAAGACAGCTCGTCTCATCTCCTCAGTGAGTTATCAGACAGCTGGTTTGCTCCTTTTCACGGTGTGATGAGGTGTCTAGAGTTTCATTCCTGTCCATGAGGAAGCCCTATGTGAAGTCAGAAAACAGGGAACATCCTTGACTGTTTTACATGAAGCGCGTCATACATGGGGAATGCTTTTCATGGACAGTTTAAGACCACGATGGTCCACGCTTTCCAGCTATGTCTAGTCGGAGAAGATATTAATGTAATTGTAAATGCTATGTTTGCTATGTTATGCTTGTTTTATATCTTCTGTTTATTTAGAAAACCCAGACATACACTGTTGATTTGTACAATTATGATAAATGGTCCAGAATGAGGAGGCTTGCTATTTTGCTTATGCCATAACTAGGCGATTAATAACACCAATGGGAACAATCTTTTTCCTATGGGTTGATGTTACACATTTAACTATCTTAACTGAGTCATCAGCTAAGCTTGTTTACGTTCTCTGGCTATTTTTTACATACAGTATATTGCATGCTTTGAATAAATAGTGATTATGCATTTCTTCAATATGTCTCACACTTTGTCAAGTATACTGTACTGCATTTAATGTGTTACGCATGTTAACAATGAGGTTTTCTGCACGTCCATAGACTACAATATATTTACATTTCTAGCTATTTCTGAGAAAGAAATAGCTGGGATAGCTGTTAGTTCATCATGGTAAATGATTGGTGTTGTACTATTGAACAATTCAGCCTGAAGAAAACACTTAGCTTGTTTTGTTCATTGATTACCATTTAGATGTTCGAACTTGGAATCAGTCAACCCAATACAAAGGTGCCATTTTGTTAGAATGTGTGATTGTGTCAAAAAAGACAAAAGCCAGTGTTTGTTGTTTGTGCACTACATTGTGACAAATTGCAAATGGAGAGATTAGTATTCATCACAGTTAGGGTGAAATTAGAAGAATGACTCAGATGACGTTTATTCTTCACTATAAACGTTGTGTCAAATTTTGACTGTTAAATAATTCTACAAGCTGTGGTAATTGTTTACAAACATGTGCTGTGTATGAAAATTAGGGTGTGTGATATTCAGCTTGTGGGAATTGTACCTGCAGTACAACAAGAACACTTTATTACTTCTACCATGGGACCAGCCTTTGAAATGCCAAGCAGTTTCAAAATGAAAGCTAAGCAATATCTTTTTTCATAAGGACTTTCAGTGCATTTCATTCTAAAAGATGCATTTTGGCAGCATGACACAATGAGTGTAAGCTCTCTTTCACAGAACCACTTTGTTTGACATTGGCCGATTAAAACACAAAATTGCAATATAAAATACCTAAAGAAACTTGTTTAAAATAGGAACAGTGACAAATTAGTTGACATTATAGGACATGAAAAGATCTGTCAAATGAGTAATGTAGCCTATGGGTACATTTGAAAAGTGTATTTGTTGTTCAACTAAACAATTTAAAAGTTAAAACATTTTTAATGTTTGACTTTAAAGAATTTAAAGGAAGCATTTATTCTACTTGGTTTTGTCAATGTCAGTATTTCTTGTTTTTTAATTCATACCCATGTCCACTCTGTGATTCGTCCAGCAACATGTGCAGTCAGCTGCAGAGAGATGGACTTATCTAACCTAATGTCATGGGAACATTTATCAGCCAGTTATAGGATGCAATGCATGTCTAAAGGCAACAAGCATGCTTAAAATGAAAATTGAAATTGATTGAGTACTGTGTTTGCTGATTATATTACTCACTTAAATGCATTAAAATGGTACATTTTCTCAACCCGCCACATAACCCCCACATTTACATATGACAGAATAACCATTGTATAAAGCCTGTGCTATCAAGGCTCTTCAGAGATAGAGATAAGTGCAGTGGTTGATGGTTCATTCTCTGCACAAGCTCTACGTTTATTGGAGATGACTACCAAATGACAGCTAGAAGACTACTGTATCATACTGTATCGACATACAGTGTATTACAGGTACTCTACACCTTATAGCAACCTCTATTAATAGTCACAGTTGCATGTATTGATTCATGCTGTGTGTCTTTATTATATGGAAAGTAAAATAAATAAGCCTACATTAAAAAAAGAAATATCTCTAAACTAATACAGTAATCATTCACACATCCAACATATCATCCTGTTTTGTGTTAAGGTGCACTACTCACCTGTAGTATAGTGCCCCCATATTGCATCGCCAGCTCACAATTGTGTGTAGTTCTGGGGGAGGAGTAGAGAATGGTGTGAGCCATTAGTCATCTTTAGGGGAGGAGTAGAGAATGGTGTGAGCCTTAACAATATGTAGGGGAGGAGTACAGAATGGTGTGGGCCATTAATAAATGTAGGGGAGGAGTAGTGAATTGTGTGAGCCATTAATAACTGTAGGGGAGGAGTAGAGAATGGTGTGAGCCACGTAGGTTTGGAAAGGCACCGCACCAAAGTTTCAAACCGATTAAACATACAAATTAAAGACTTTCGTTTGTGTTAATTTCTTCATAAAGGCTTCAGCCCCCCCACAGTGTTCAGTGCAATGGACACAACACACTATGAAAAAATGTGTAGTTTGCCCAAAATGAACGTAGATTTGGAAATACTGCACCACTCACCCCCAAGAGTCATCAAAATCAGTATTAGCTTGTCCCGGACGGACAAATATTTAAAAGGTGCATTGTTTCAATAGCAACCACTTGTGAGTTCAGGAACAACAAACAAAACATGTTTTTTAGTTTCTTGTGTATTTAGTAAAACCCCGCTATGCAGGCGCATGTTGAATTCCCATAATCGCAGTGTGGTGTAAATTGAAGCACTTGAGCCTAATAAAGAATTCAAGTAAAAGCCAATATGCTATTAATGGAACCTGTTTTGCTCTCATTGAATTTGGTTTAATAAGGGAGTTACAATGGTGATTGAGGTCATGCTTTTCATTGGCTTGTCTCTACTGTTGTCTAACATCTGTGCTGATGAGACTTTACATACTTCCTGCTGACATCTTAATTTGTTTCTCCTGGGCAGGGTTACTATTTGGGAAATGTTTTTTAACAGTATTGTATCCATTTTGTAGCTTTTAACTACCCTGGTTTTACCAAGTGCACACTCAAATAGATTCAAAGAATAAATTATAGCACCTGTAAAATGTCCACAATATTTACGTTGCTCTACCAAACACGCAGGTCACGTGAAAAGAGGGACACTTTGTACAAGTGAAGCTATTACAGCAAGGTCACAGCCAGTGACTTTGAACCATATCGAGCATCTGCCTCATAATTCCATGTATATACAGTTCTGGCTTTGTGCAGACTTATTGAAGCGCTGCTTGAGTGCTGCATCTATTGCACTGCTCAGGTGAGGTGCCTGCCAGCACGCCCTATAGAGCAGCTATGAGTGAGCAGAAACAACAGCATGGTAGCTGGGATGGGGGTCCGGACTGCTCTCCCGTGTAATCACAAAGAGGAGCTGCTCCCAAAGTGATGAGCGCGCATTCTTTGCTCATTATTTTTCAGGGCGACACAGGTTGTCACTTTGGCTCTGCAGAGTCAAAAATAAGATGCCAGACGTTCCCTGCTAGACTTACATTCTTTGGGGCTCTCAAAAGACATCTTTATTACCTGCTGGAGGAAGGCTTTGCCTGAACTCACTGTTTCTGACAATGGAAAGATGCCTTGTTTCCATGGCTTGGTATATACAAGTGAAATAATGAAAATGCTGGTAATCAGTATCAGGATTTCAAGTTGTTAAAAATTATGCAATTACACTTCATGCTAAAGTTCATCAACCATTCTGTAACTGCGTGACTATGTTCATTAGACTTTCCATTTCTACATAAAGCCTTCTATTATCAGCTAAAAGTGTGCAAGGCATTCTGCAAGCTTCTAAATATGGTTCTTTATCCCCTCAGTGTGTTTAGCAGGTGAGAGCCTTGCTTTAATGGGGACAGTGGGAGTGTCCCTTGACAGAAGTAAAATGTTAATTAGCATTGCTATCTGTTTGGGTCACCAACACAGACACACAACTAAGAGTGTTCAATATTTAATTAAATGGCTGTTGCTTTACACCTTTGTTCACCAAGAACACAATTCCCAGCAACACAGTTAATTTAGCAACCCAATTAATCACCACAAAACAACTGTCCAAGCAGATTCAATATGTATAATTTAGCCTAATTTTTTAGTTATTACAGTTACAACATATTTTTTAGGCTTCGGTCATTAGTGCCAATATAAAAGGCTCTACGTTTAAAAAGGTAGAAGCCATTACTGGTTTTCTTACCAAACCTGTTGTTTTTGGTCGCCAAACCAGTAATTTTAGGATTAGGGTTACAGTACAATACCGGAGGTGTACATTCAACATGCTGTAGTCAGGATTTCTGACTAAGTTGCAGCTTCACATTGCCTAGAAAATGGAACCCAGGTTCTTAATCAACTCTGGTTCAGAATATCTGGCTACAGTATAAAATCTTAAAATCTCCAAGAGCTAGTTATTATGTCCTTGATGCCTGACCTTGAACATGAATTGCTCAGGAGCAGGTTACAATGAATTTCCACCACATGGTACCAGCTCGACTTGACTACTCGCCTGCTTGGTTTCCATCAGACAAAATATGTGTTAGTCCCTGATACCTTTATCGTATCATCTCTGAGGGTTCAAGCGAGATGAGGTGATACCTAAGGTGATGTGAAACCACTCAAGACTACTGATTGGCCAGAGAAAATCATTACTGCATCATTAACATGGGACATGTTGTCCCATATAAGTTAAACACCGTGGTCAATAGAGAAGGGGCAGACGTCCCTGTTTGATTGCCGATGAAAGAATACAGTAAGAACTGGATGGGGCAACTTGCGTGACGAGATAGTCTAGAATTCTCTGAATTGGACTTAAATATTAACGTGACAACAGACCAATAAAGGACTAATAGCAGCTATGAACTGCAGTTAAAAATGAATAGAAATAAAATTAAAGTCGGTACAATATGGTGGAAAAGAGGCAATAGACGTGACAAAAAAAACATAAAAAATCCACGGTGATATCACAAATTCTTACTGATTAACCCGTAAATCATACTTTGTGACATATTTATTGTTCCACTTATTTTACAAATGAACTTTAATGTTTATTAAATCCAGTCCAAAAGCTGGAAAAATATTTTCAAAGGGATACCTGGCATTTCATTATTTAGGATCAACTTTAAGAAACTGTCCACTACACAATATTGTCTAGCCACAGGATCATTCTGATATCTGAACACCTTCCATTGCTGATTTAGCAGCATTACCTGCTTTTTGTGCTGAAACCACAATGAAAATGGTTCAAAGACATTTGAAGAGGTGTCTCTACATCTTTTGTGTTTGCCTGCTGTGCGACGCTCAAGTAGCCTATGTCCTTTCTTGCATCTGATCACAGGGATTATTTGAGGGTTCGCTCTTTTAAGTTCCATTTCACTTTCTCATCTAGCTTGTTAGCATTTAAATTACTTTTTGTAATTGCTCATGCAGGTGAATCTTGAAATAACATGAGGTGAATAGTTTTATTGGTAACCTCACTATTCTGTCTCAATCGCAAACAAAGTCCTTCAGATCCCTGTCAAGAATTTGGTTTAGTGTTTCACTTTGCTGTTCACACTCTGGCTTTGATGCATGTTCTTATGACACATATTGAAGTTTTGCTAGCCCCTCTGCCTCAAGAAAACAGCCTATTATTTACGAAATCCTATTGAGAAAAACAAAGAAACCCCATGATGCATTCAGCTGGTTGCAAAGACAAGCGTGTGTGTGTGTGCTTGTGTGCCCATTTTTACCTTTGTTTACATGTAGTTTTATATGTTGGTGTCTAGGTCTCTATACAATGACATCACAGGTTGTTTGGTAAGTTACTTACTACATTACTGTATGGTCGAACCTAGAAATGAAATCATGAATGAATGATGATCAATGAAATCATTTTAGGTAACAGCTTGAACTGGCTATAAGGTTTTGTGTGGGATTACCAAATGTAATACAATCTAATAAAATACAAATTAAATCCTACCAATAACAGATGCTAAACATAAAGTATATAAAGTACAGTATTATATTATATTTCAAGAACATCCACAAGCTAGTCATAATGCAATATTCGTTCATAGACATTCATAGCAATTAGAATGAGCTCTGACAGACAAAATATTTTATGCCTGTTGTAATAATTAACATTTTTATTGTATTTTGTTGATTGTATCAGCAGTGATGTTATTCAATAAATACATTGTGCCTAGCCCAGATATGCAGGGATTTCAATATTTCTCATAGGCAGGGTTCTTACCTCATAATCATAATCTCTACTGCGAGTTAATAAAAACTAAGGCTCGGTGGAATTCTTCAGTCCATTAGCTAACATTGCCCAACATTTATCATCATCTGAACTCGCCATGTTCTCATTTTCATATTCCCCCAAATGAGTCATTGTCACTTCCCTATGATGTCAGATGCCAACAGTATGACAGGGAATACTGACAGTTCACCTGTTTTCCTGTGAATTAAGTTCATATTATGGAATACGGCGCACAGTTGATGGTAAACCGGTAGACGGCAAACACATTCTGGATGGAAAAAAGCAAAAAAGTCACAACTATTAGCATCTCAGAATTATTGTTATTTTCTTGCAACAAATACAACATGTTCCGACAAAATGCTCTCTGTTATGTAAATGTGAATGTGATTAAACTTAAAGCATCACTCAACTTTTGTTAAACCCATGACTAGCTTCTTTACTGAAAAATATGATCCCATAAGTCCCATGGTCGTACTTTACTGTAACCACTTTGCCCATACAGACATTTGGTAAATATGTATTACTGTTTCAATGATGGGAACCGGAATTAATATTGTTTCTCAAACACACAGAGTAGCCTAATGTATGTACAGTACAAAGCTACATGTTTGTTCCCAAGTTACTTATTTTTTGCACAGGAAATTGTATTCAATTTTAAGTTATATTTACGTTTTGAATTAAAATTCTATATCAGTATAAACAACAAGCTAGAGTAAATTGAGACGTCATAGCAGTAGATACAGATCAGTTTTACAGTATGTTAGAAGGAGGTTTATTGGAAGTTAACTGAATATTAATAAACCACCGTGAACAAGGGGTTAATTATTAATGCATAATATCTGCAGATGGACTTAATATCGAAGTAAAGGATCTAAAGAGTGAAGAACAAAAGTTAAGTACCAGTAACACTAAGATTTATCATTATTCTACTTAGATAGTAGTGATAAAATGCATTATATTTCAGGTCTATAATTTACTGTTAAGTTGGCAAGGTAACTTATTAGGTGAATTGAATACCATAATTGTTTACAGTGATTACGTCTTCTACAGTTCAACGCCTACTGATATTTTTTTTTTTGCACAATTTAAAATGCACAAAGGCAAAATAATAAACAATAACTGCTGGAAGAGGCAAAACACACAGTGGGTTTATTTAAAGCTTCTACCTAATTACAATTTAAAAATAATAAAAAAACTGTTACATACAAGTAAATAACAACATATAAAGTACTGTATATAGAGCAAAAGTAACAAAATAATGAAAAACTGTCTAAAATATGTAAGTGTGTGATATGTTGGTGGGTGAACGCGGTGTTTAATTAAATAAAGATTTTACCTGTAAAAACAAATACACAAGAGTAATAATACTGAATATAAAATACAAAATGAATACAAGGAAAACAATAAAGAAATACAAAAATTGAGATTAACAATTATAAATTAGCAAATAAATGAGAAACATATTTATGACATTTTATCGAAGCACATTTTTTTGATGGCAATAGAAATTCCATAATTTGGTAATACCCCTAAATCTAATAGAAAATGTACAAGTGAGTATTTTAGGAAAATTAAGATGAGTAGATTGACAAGTAGGGCAGCAATGTACCTGGGATTTCATTTTAAAATAGGTTTTAAATTGCTCTGGAATATTCCCCTCACATGAATGTATCTTAAATAAAAACACATATTTGGGGAAAATTAATGTTGTAAATAGTAAGAATCTTGTTTCTGAAACAGAAGAACAGTTAAAGAGTAGAGCTCTGCTTTGGTTGCTATCCTAACAAAACGTTTCTGTAGTATAATAATTTTGTTGATAGAAGTAGCAAAAGTACTCGCCCACACTATGTTGCAACAAGAAAGATATGGCTAAATCAAGACAATTTGAGGTAACAAGATGACTTATTCATCTTATTATACCAATATACTCAGTTAAATGGCACTGAGTAGGGCAACAAGGCCCAACAGTGTAGAGAAGAAAACTGTGTTGCATCTTAACTTAATCACCATGAATTCATTTGGGGGAGATGGAGGAAGTGTAATCAGTGTCACCGGATCGCCTGTGGATTCTGCTCCATTCACAACAGGAGCATCCAGCTGCATGACGCAAGGCACTATGGGCCGTCTGGGTACCACGCACTCTCACGTTGGAATGAGACATCCTATCTGTGCCCTCCTCTCCTTTTCTCCAAACAGTGTGCAATTACGTTGACAGTTGCTATTTCAACCAAGAGGCTGCTGTTTGTCTCAAGTCCCAGCTGCTCTGCTGATGTATCATAGAACTTGAATTGCCAGTAGAACTAGTTTGTCTAATGTATTTATAATAACCAACCAGTAAGACCAGGTCCATACATAGCCTTGAGTCTTAACGTTTATTTTGGAGGACTCCGCATTTATGGTTACGGTACATGCCCAACTAAATACTTAAGTCTTGATCACTTCTCTTTCTGTGTCTCACAAGCATCCTCTCACTTACTCAATATGCAGTCTTGACCTGTCCATTTACCTGTCATTTAGTGGTGTGTGATCTTAGTTAAAACTATGACTATGTCAGGTGATCAGTGTTTGGCCAATTAGGCACTTAGATTGGCCAAATCATCTCTGTCGAACCCACCACCGTTTGACTGAACACGTCATCCTGACAGATTTGAACTCTGTACTTGAGCTCTGAGCCTGACTCCACCCACTACATCAAAAATGAGCTGGGGGAGGGGAGAAGCTAAGAGGGGGACCCCATTAACATTAAAGGAGTAATGTCATGCTCCTTTTAACTTGTTGACACAGGTCCTTGACTTCTCAATGCAATATAGTTGACAAGCTTAGGTCACTGAAGTCCGTTTTGCTGTGCAAATATGACGTGTAGTTCTGTTTTTATCCCAGATTTTTATAAAAAGAGGAATTTTGTCAATATTACCAATATTGTTGTCTCATCACATATTAGTCCTATTACTTTGTTTACAGCTCAAAAAACACATTTGAGGGTGCAGTTACACTCTAATGAACCTAGATTGTTACTGTATGAAGTAGGCCTCTGCTTTGTATTGAATCAGAGAGAGGTCTCAACAAATTGAACGCAAACGCTAACGTGAATAAGTGCCACATGCACATTTAAAGAAGTTACTTCTCAAAAGACACTAAAATAGGAGAGAAGTGTATAGCATGTCTCTGTTGTTTGACTCGGCAGGAATAATATTGAGAAGTTGATGTACAGGAAAATTGGAAACCAATGCATGATACCTGAGAGCCTTACTCTATTTGGTCACTTGGTGTCTGGATTTTGTGTTTTCCTTAACTTAAATAAATACATTTCATAAATTGGTGGATAAAAGGCAGATATTGTTTTTTTTAAATGTACCACAATGCAGTAAAAGTAAGTGTTTGACGCTAAAACACCTAAACAGGCTACCTTTGAAAAATATCACAGTGATTATCAGTTTGTTTTATCGATGCCATGCAGTCTGTCCCTTTTACACAGACATTGCTCTGGCAACTTATTTCAGTTCAACATGGGTAATGAAAATTCAGATTTTTAGTCAGTGAAAGTTCTCAGATGCATGGCTATGTCCAGCATAGCAGGGTAATTTAACACAGTGAGGAGTTATTAAAGGACCTGTATGTATGATTGTAGAGCTATACATTTAGTGTAATTAGAAATGGCATAGACATCCATCAGCTAGCAGTAAGTGAAATTCTTAGAGAATATCTGGTTGATCAATCAATCAATCAATCAATCAATCAATCAATC
>JAODLL010020755.1:0-25967 GCA_026546735.1 Forbesichthys agassizii | reverse complement strand
ACACACACACACACACACACACACACACACACACACACACACACACACACACACACACACACACACACACGCATACACACAGGAGAGAGTGAATGAACGCAGGGTGCAAAGGAAGTGTATATTTAGACATCGACAGCTTTTGAACCTGTAGATCAGAGACCACAAAGAGGCTGTGTGTCGTACCTGGTGCCTTGATGAGAGTCAGGGAAGGTCTCCTAGGTTCGTTCTGCGATGGAGGTACCGTTTGGATCCCATCAGAGTTTGGCTTGAAGGAGGTCTGCTCTCTTTCTCGAACCACGGTCCCAGGACAAAATAAACCTCCATTACTACGATTCACTGGTTTCGTATCTGTCTCCATGGTGTGTACGAAGCTCCATTCCCCGACAAGGGTAGGGTGCAGGGAAATAGTCCTCTTGCTTGGCTCCTCAGTGTGACCAAACTCATTGTCGTAGCAGCTCCGCGGCCTAGTGACCCTGGACGCTCTTCCCTCTACGGGAGCTATCTTGGAGGCTGCACCTGTCGGAGAGTTGCTCACAAAGAGACTTAGTGTAGACCTGTGCAGCGGCCTTCCATTTTTCTCTCGGTTCCTAAGTGTACCTAATGTAGACGTGTTTGGACTGCAGATTGTGTTCTCAGGGTACTCTAAGGGCTCGTTTGAGGGTGTGCTGCTGGCCTTCGATGGATCCTGTAGTCCTTGGTGCCACATGTGTTTTTCTGCGTACAGTCCTTCGATGTAGCTGTGTCTGTGCCCCGGGTGTCTGGCCCGCGACCCTGGCCTAGCAATGCTGTGGCACTCACTGTGCTTGGTGACTTTAATGATCGTGGCCTTTCTACTGTGCACCACCGTGTCCAAGTCACGGTCGCCGTGGGATCCGCAGGAAGGACTCTCGGTTTGTCTCCTAGAAGGAACCGGGCTGGTCGTCACGTTGTGTTCTGTCACTTTGACTATGGTGGCATTTCTCTGCAGGCTGACCGCGTTGGCTTTTGGGTCCGCAGGTGGCTGGGCATAGGGCGGTGGCGGGGCAGAGGTCCTGGCCTGGTCGGGCTGGTAGTGGGTGGGGTTGTCCAAGGCAGGAAGACTGGCTGACCTGGTAACCTTCCTGGAGCAGATGGTGATGAAAGAGAAGCCACCTTTGAGCGGTTCCGCAGCAGACGTCGTCACTACGGACGCAGAGGTCTCGTGTGAGGCACTCTTTGGCTTGGTTAGGCTCTTCACGGGATGAAGGCCATGCAGAGGGTTGTGAGGCTGGCGTGGCTCCACGCCGGTGGTCTTCATCAGAGGGGTCTTCATCCGAGGGGTCTTCATGGTGAAGTCACAGCCGGCGGTCCCAGTGGGAAGATCGTTGGCTGGCGACTGGCGATCCCAATGGAGAGCAGGTGCCTTGTCGGTTGTCCAGCTTCTCTTTAGCGCCTGCCAAGTTAAAGGACTGCGACCGTCTCCTTCCTTATCGGAGGACTTGACCTTTCTTGACCCCTACATTTATGGGAGAGTGTTTGTGCCATTAACGTTCAACACGAATACTCCCCTGTACTGTAACGATCCCATATTCTGTTGTGAATGACTCCATTGCTGCATTACTATAAGTCTTGTATGTCTACTGGAAGACATACAGCTCTGTATTAAAGACTTACTTATTTCTATTGATGCCTGATATCCAGCACAACGCAGGCTAACAAACAACAAAGGTTAACACATGGAAGCGTGTTTTGTTGTGGCTGACAAACATAGAAAATGTAGCCCTGTTGTGTCCACTGTGGCACGGGGTAATGAGAATGACATCTACCTAACACAACAATGGGTCAACTGTGTTGATCTGCTCCAGGGCCATGCCAGTACCCGGTCAGATGACACTCCCTATGCCTGACACCAATTAAAGCCCCGCCGGCGGACACAGAATCAGCAGCGATACACGCAGGCAAAGCCCAGCGCAGAGCTCATGATTTCTAGCTTGTGCCTCACAGAATAACAATGAGCGCACTATCCTCCGCACAAACAGAGAAAAGGCGAGAAACCAAAAGGATTTCTGTCCGCAGGCTGGAGATATCAGGGGAGAATCAGACAGGGCTTTATTAAGCAGAGGGCTAGCTGATATGTCGTGTCCAATCACACGCTTTTATATGATGTGGCACACAAAACCTGGCCCAGACCTAGCTGGTTACAGTGTTTATGTGGCAGAGCTCCAGCAAGCAAACATGAATACACTGGATCTATTGTGTTGACACAGATGTAATTCGACTGACTTGTCGAGATGCTAGGGAGTATGATTGCACAAAATGCATAAACAACACCCCCATACCTCATAGATAAACGCACGTACAACATAGTGCAAATAATAATGTCCTGAAAAAGATACAATGTTAATCGCAGGTCTGATACTTAATATACTTATATACAGTATATACATATATTCTTTAAGATATGCTAAATGAGACACTTATGAAAGACAAAAGATATCTGAATCCAAACAAAGTACGCCCTGTCAGAAAATGGTAACTTTAACTTTGTTAAACATCTTTTCACACATGGGGCCAAACAGTCCCACTGTATATTGAGGAGACCATCTTCAATTTGGCATATCTAGAATATTGTAGCACATTAAAAATGGATACCATGTCTGACAGTCTGGCACATAATGGAACAACCACACATATGTCTGCACCCAGTCCACTACTGTAACAGAGGAGTTGGACAAGAGATTACAAGTTACCTGCTGGACAACGGGAGAGTCTTTGTCTGGTGCCCGCCACACCCTTACGCCTGAAGAACCAGAGCTAGCGTGCCTTTTTCCCACCTCTCCATCTACGTATCAGAGGAAAACAAAGGGATTTAAAGACATAGGCAAACACATATCCGGCGTGTGACACTGTCAATAAAAGGTGTTGGGGTAGCAGAGCAAGCCTCGCACTACCACTTCTGCTAGAAGCCACATGACGGCAGATAGCCATCATGGCTGCGGCTACCTGCCTGCCTGCCTGCCTGCCTCTATTTCCACCTGCTGCTGTTGCCATGGAGATGGTCTCTCACATCGGGATAACCCTTGAATACTGTGCAAATGACTGTACGATTTCAGAGCCATTTCACCAAGTCACATGGTGAAAATCTTACCGTTTTACACGTCGGGTGGGTGGAGAGAGAAAAGACTTGTGACAAATTGGTGTGCAGGTCTTCAGGTGAATCACAAGCAATGCTGTGGGTTGACCCACTACTGCCTCTCTGCATCTTTATCTCTTTCTGAAGGTTCCCTTCAGTGCTTCATGACTGACATGCCAGATATCTGTGCCTGTTAGACACATCCATCTGGTGAGTTGTCCTTTTAAACTGTTTTAAAATGCCAGGTGCTTAAAAAAAAACAATTGGAAGGCTGTTGTGAAATGCACTCTTGCAGTAGAAAGATCAGGAGTGAACCCCTATTTTCCATTGAGAAAAGCCTTTGCCTTCCCTAATCTGCAATTGACAATTTCACAGTTAAAAGCGGTTTATTTCTTTATAAATAAACCGCTTGTCTTCGTGGGAAACTTGCTAAATGTACTAATGGCAAAACCCAAATGTGGTCAAGTAAAATATGCTGGACACTCCTTGTAGCAAAAAGTACATTTTCTTGCAGCAACACACAATGTTTTCATTATGTTGACAATGATTTGCATTTTTGGATTGCTATCACAGCACTAAGCACTGCTGTCTGAAAGGCTGACATCTCTTTGCATCACTGTGCAGATATTGTAGCTTTTTGTGGATGCGTTTTACATGATATCTCAGCTGGGGTTAATTTGCGTGCATGTAATTACAGGACTGTGAAGTGGTTCTAAAGAGGAATATTTATAATCAATTTGATTGAAGTCAATTATGTCTACAACATAATTGTGATGCAACTTACAAATGCATGAATACCCCAATGATGTCGTTTGTCCTTTACTACTGTGGTATCTAGATGGCTTTGATTCCTCCACTCAGGAGAAGCCTCGGGATCATAGAAATACAAACAAGGAAGAGGTGGAAAAATCAAGTGTTAGACTGAGCCCAGAGCTTGTTCGACCACCGTGCTCAAAGATTACCACGTCTCCATCTTCAGGCGGTGTTCGATTCCCCTCATCTTTCCCCTGTCCCGCGCATACTTCCCTTTCACTACATTACCTAAGGTTTTTTTATTTTCTTGTCTCAGAGCTCCTGGTGCCTATTTTCTTCACAGTTTAAAAACGGTGCCTGTACTAAAGATAAGCATGCTTTCGAAGTATCGATTAAAACGATCATTAAGTCAGTCGATGTGTAGCAACTGAACTATCGGAACATCCCAGAGGTGATGGTGTTTGCTGTGCTGCTATCCCTGCAGTTGTCTTATTATATATTCTTTTTAAGTATAATAATATTTAAAAACAAGGTGTCATCTGAAGTTACCCAATGCCCCCTTTTTATACAATAAAGTAACATCGTGTTTATTTGTTATTTGATTACGATTGCACTACATGTTCTGCATTTCATGGTTGGCTCGTCAATTTTGCACCAAATATTACCAGCTGCTTACTGTATGACAGTGTAGTACATACATACCAAGACGTGTGAAGCCATTTGCATTAGAAGGATTATTCTGCAATGTTGGAGTAATGGGCTGTTTCATTTTGACCTGAAATAGAGGATAAAAAAAAAACAACTGCACTTCAAAAGCATGGAATTTTTTTTTTCTTCACTCAACAACTCCATCATAGAACCCTTGTGTGTGAATGCAGGAGGTGAAATCCAAAAACAACTCTGATTGGGTGAACCCAGTGAGCCCCTCCCACATTCACATTGTGTTTACAAACAAGCGAGGTGTCTTCTGTGTTCTGGTGGTGCAATAACCCAACTAAGCAGGTCAGTCATACATGATAGTACAAACTGACACTGATTATCAATACACTTGTTCTCAACAATTTAGTGTGCGCTACATGGTGAATGATCATAAAGGCTCTAACTGTGCTGTATCTCATACATGTGATTGTCATGGAGACATTATAGTTGGGGCATCGAAGCTGGTATATAGCCTACCTTATGTCTGTACCATTGAGTTAGTGTACTGTATTGGCTAGTTTGAATTTGGTGTGTAAACCCTGCTGCATCCTCTCAGGGCAGCCAGTTCAAGCTCGGCCGCCATGGCACCAAATGAGTTGTGAAACCTTGTAGAGAATGCATTGAGCTCCTGCCGAGTAAGCTGTTTTCAGAGCATGCCTGTGCACTGGCTTCTCCCTGGGTAACTGAGACTTGACTACTAATGGCTCTCTGTGGCGTTTTGTGTCTGCCTCTGCCTGGCACGATATGCACCACCGCCTCCATCACACACGGCACATCTCTCTGAACTCATAGAGCAACAGCTTCACAACCAGCGAGGATTTCCGTCTCCTCTCTTTTTTATACAAATACAGAAGTTTGTGTCAGAAAATAACACCAAAGAAATATAACATAATGGTTATAACAGGACTGACTCAACACCCATATAGCTGAAATGTGTTATTTTGGTTCAGGTCTGTGCCCCTTTCACTGAGTGCTGAATATTGCAATAGCTCCCCTCATGCTATTCTCCCTGTACCCCACAGTCTGTGTAGTGTTTCAAACATCACCAGTGATCTGACACAAGATAGTCAAGGAGTGTACACACATCCATTCATTCAACACTTCAAATGACACTGCGATTTAGATTTGAAGAATGTTCAAAGGCGATTTGGAGTTGCCACATTGCATGGTAAGTAGTGGGTAGGCTAAATAATATTACGAGAATGAGAGAAAGAGAAATCCCCGTGACGCAACCTCTAGAGAATCTCCACAAGCATTACAAACTGTAGCGAATGAAAAACAAATTGCTTGGCGATCAGCTGCACATCTGAACATACTGTATGTCTGAAGAACAGCCTAAACAACATCAAGCATGCGCTGCTGCAGTCTCACCTGGCTGGCACCGTGATCCTGGAGGGGATTTTGGCTGTGGGCATCAGCCAGATTTGCTCTCTGTTGGACCGGCAGCCAGCCAATCCTGACCGGAGCAAGAGAGCTGAGTCTGCCCTTCTCTGTCCTCGGGGCCTGGGTGATGCGAACCCTCTCCTGGCACTCCCTGCGTTCCAGAGGATAGCAGCATCCAGCTTGGAGGCATTCCTGACTGGCCCGTGGTCTCTCGCACTGACTGGTTCCCCCGCTTGAAGAGTAATCTCTCTGATAGAGGGTGGTCCCTTGTTGACCGTGTGCGGAGCCAACAGGCTCTATGTTAAGGGCTGGCGTGGACGCTGTGCGCTCGTTTAAAAGCGCCACCTTGTCTTGGACAGAGGATCTAAGATGACGGCCGCTGTGAATGTTCCCCAGTTGCCGTAGCCAAGTGTCCGTCTGACCTCCTTCGATGGCGCTCTGGGGCCGGGGGGCGCGCTGAGCGCCAGAGACCTGGGGGAAGACCTCCTCCCCGTTCGCCATTAGACTCTGCCAGAGGAGGGCCTTGTCTCCAGGTCCGCTCCAGCTCGGAGGCCTGCGCAGGCTGACAGCTGTCCCTCGCAGTGTCATGTCTCCCCGGCTCAGGTGGCCACAGCAGCGCTCGGGTTTCAGCGCAGAATGAACACTCGTATAGTGGAAGTATAGTATAGGTAGGCTATCCTCTAACTGTCCTTCTTGCTCAGCTGTGAGTGATGGAAAATATGCCTTCGAGGAACATGTGTCAAGAAGAACGCGCTGCCGTCACAGAACATTTTCTGCAAAACTATGATTATGTTAGAAACATCATAATTAGAGATTATATCAACATTGCACTGCTTCCAGAAATCTATTCTACAATCACTGAGTATTAGTCCCACTTACCAGAAATTACAGGTGCTGAGGTGACGTGTGTGTGTGTCTTCTAACAGCAGGACAATGTCAACAGCCAGACAGCGTGAAGTGAAGGATGCTTTAGACAACAAAAGAGTTACAGAAGGGGTGAACATCCAATACACGAAGAGAGGGGGGGGGGGGACACACACACTCATATACAGTATAGGACTACATACAATTGATGGAGTAAATAAGATAACATAACAACATGCCATAACAACATATTCAGCATTATATATATATATATATATATATATATATATATATTTGTAATGCAGCCAGATAATACTAGCTATAAATAAACGATAACATATTTAGTAAAGGAAATCTGGCCTTATAGATGTCAGAGCAATGTAAAATTAGAATCAATTTTATGACGATCCACCAGGGACTGCTTCAAAATCCTCTTTGTTCAAGAAGAGAGGCTATGTTGCTGTAGCCTATGGGCCTATTTGATGGGATCTCGTGGTTGTTGCTGCTATATACAAATTCCCCAAGTTAAAGTAATGTGATCCTTGCAAAACGGTCAGAAAAATATGTCAAATCAATTTATTTAAATATTACATTAGGCTACGTTTAACTAAACTGTAATTTAAAACTGATTTCAATCTCTCAGTGGGACGAATGACTATTCCCAAATATCGTACTCTTTCTCAGAGAGATTATCCAATTTAAAATTGGCATTGGTTTTGATCTAAAATCTACAGTAAAATTAGATTAGAAACTAAATAAATGTACCCGTTTACAGATTTGGGCGTGTGTGGAGTTAATAGTAAAACGTTTAATATGAATAGTATCATCGCCCTCTGCTGGCAATAGGCTACTCCCACATATTACAGCACAGTATCAGTGATAAGAATATGCCGTGAGGAGAGAGAATGTCAGATCTGATTTACAGTAGTTTAATATATATGAATATTAATTTGGGTTTTGGCTACTGGGTTTGTTTCTGTAATGGTGCTGCTCAGTGTTCGAGATCAGGGGGAAATATCTGCTTCATCATTCCTCTATACTTAAAACAGACTTTATTACAGATTAAAAGGGTAAAATGGTGGCTGTTTGTAGCCTGTGTGTGTTTGGATACATTTTCATCAAAACGACAATTTTTTTCAGACTGGGTTTGGGCAGAGAATGTCTATGCTACTATACTATTAGATGCATGGCCTATTTAAACTCTCCAGAGGCTGGTTTAGTCAAATTAAACTAGTTGATATTATGAGTTTGTGTAAAAGGCTGCACCGCTGTTAAACCAGTGAGACTCACTCTAAAACAACTTTCTCAATATTTTACCGAATACATGTGGTTACTTTGTCAGGCCCCCTACAACGACTACCCAGTTACAAAAGTTTACTGTTGTTTTCCAGCCTGCCCCCTGGTGGAGAATCCTGTCAGTGGTGGAAAATGGCTGCTTGCTGTAGCTCCTTACACCGAAGGGAAATCTGAAAATTGATCATCCACTACAAGTTCACTTCTGGATCTATTTAGCAGACAAAACATCCACTCGGGGGTGTTTCAGTACTCAGAATGTCTCGTTGGGTGCCGACTAAAAAGGAAAAGTATGGTGTTGGTAAGTAGGAAAAGTTTAATGACCCATCGTTAGCCTCTCCTAGCTCTATGCATATGATTGCATAAGTTTGGGAATAATTGTTATTTTAATGCTTTTGCCTTTCGGGTTTACTACTACTATAGCTGTACGTCCTACTTATGCTAATACACAATGTGCATTGGCTTAGGAATGCAAATAGTTATTTGACATCTACTTTGCATGGATGCAAACGAGGAATCTCAGTCTTTATGAGGGAGCGCAGTGTGTGTGTGTGTGGAGACTGGGAATTGTCGAGGCGCGCCTAAGTTTCCTGTGAAATGGGTATGGGGCCTGTACTGGAAACAAACAAATGCTACTCAATATACAAATGGAAACAATTGGCAGTTTTGTGTCTAACGTGTGTTTCTTTACAAATGGGTTGTAACTTGAACTCTGAAGTTGTTGTTGAAAAAAAGATTGTGTTGGTCAACAACAGTCACTGCTTAAATTAGCCTACTCACCAGATCATTTTAGACCATTAAAGAGGCTACGGTACCTTTCATCTGGTAGGGCTTTGCCTATTTGTAATTCACAATGTGATTTTGTGAGCGAACAACTTGGGCATATGTCTCGCCGTGAACGAAACGTGATCAAACATAGCCTTCTTGTCTGTGGGAAACAGTTTCGGCATTTCACAGCATAGGAAAGTCCTTCAAGATTCTCCGTAGCCTAATATTTCAGCATTAACAACATACAACTATACGATTCGAATTCGCCAGTATATGCCACCATTCAATTACAATTACATTACAGTATCAATTGGCATATGATAGTGGGCTTGACAATGTTAACCGTAATATTAAACAAAATTGTAAACTTCTATACAAGATTAGGAACTACTGACTCAGAATGCTAGGCAGAGCTGGCCAATCTTAAAGGGATCCTACGTATAATTTGATTTTGGGTCTCCAAACCGCCTCAGCACAGCCAATAATGTTCACTATTGTCAATGCTTGATCATTCGCACGCCTACTGTAAATCTTACACACTTATTATTAATTAATGTATTGCTAGATATGCACCACAAACCTACTGAACATAAAATTAACCAGCTGACCATCTGAGGTCTACATTCCTCTCTTATGTTTATTTGTATAAAAGCAAATCTAAAAACATCAACAGACAACAATTTCAAATGTAAATATTTAAAGAATAAAATGTAAATCTGAAATTCCAAAATAAACTCTTGTAGTAAATATTTTCGTATAATGTAAACTACTAGGTGGATTAAGATGCTACCGTGTTATAGGACTGTTAGCATTTTATTGAATATTAGATGAAGATGTTCATTAGCAATCTAGTTTAAATTTAAATCTTATCCAGAGGAAAATAGATACTGTTATGTTACCTTCATGTGCTATTTGAAATAAAAATTTACGACTTCTGAGTAGTAAATTTCTGAGCTCAAGTTCGCAATTACTAGTGGGAAACTAAACTTTTTCTGTGGTCCCCAAGTTGCCGAGTTATGTGGGATGCTAGCCTACTACAGACATGGAAGAATTTATGCTTATTTAGTGTGCTTCAACAAGCCTTTTAATTAACAGAAAGTTACATTTAAGTGTATGTTATTTCGAACATAACAGGAATTAATTCAACCATGCAGTAGTATTAGTTAGCCAGACCATTAACATATCTAAAATTACGTTTTTTTAATGGTTACCAGCCGTTGACATAATCCATCCATCCATATTTAGAGTTATTGACTTAATACAAAAATACTATTTTTTTAATATTCTTTGGGAAGGTGGCCAGTTAAACCATGCCCAAACCCGTTTTACCCTTAAGTCCGGTTAGTTTGACTAGTGTAATTGCTCCGTACCTTGCCCGTCCACGTCACGCTTAACCGTGCTGTGGGCCAAGGCACGGTTTGGTTGAACTCGTGCGCGGTACGCATCAGTGTGATCGTAAATGTGCCCGAGGACGGAACTGAAGTTATCGACACGACAGTTGTTTCATTACAAACAGCAAAAGGAACACTTTGGTCTAGGGCAGAAGTGCAATGTTGAAATTAGGGCAGAGGAAAGTATTCAGGAGCAACTATATACAACACACAACACTTACTCGTGGGTATCAAAGAACTGAAAAAACTGCATACATTCAGTATCTGAAGGTATGGGATGCACTCTGTAAATCTGGTTTCTGGACACCAAGGACATATTCCAGTGGAACGATTATGTGGACAAAATAATTGTCCTGAAACCAAGTATCCAATCTAATGTTTTGGAGTAAGTGTGCCCTGGCCCTGAATGTGAACTGCAGTGTGAGTGCAGGCCAGCTGGGGAGTGGGGCGGTGAGACAATCTTGCTCGAGCACGGTTCAAGGCAACTGGACCAAGTGTGAGTACGCCCTTAGTTCAATTATGCCTTGGGTCGGCTCGGATGCTCGGCAGTGGGCTAACTGAGATAATCAGGACTACTGTGTGATGGATGCAGCTGTAGCCTGTGACTTCAGGAGATAAGACGGCGATTGGCACTAGTGGACACACACAGTCAAGTCCAGTTTACACAGCCTACGTTCTAATTTGGTACAGTTGGGGTTTTTGGACACAATTGTCATGGAGATTACCAAGCAAACATGAGTCACCAATTTAAGGAACGTGGATGATTATGACGTGAAAGGCAGTTTTACAATAGCCTGTGGTGATCAAGTAGCACTAAAGAGCTCTGGGAGAGACCTTTTGTGTGTGCCGTGTTACACCATAATCTGTGACAGGCCTCAACTAAGTTTACTTGTTTAGTCACGATATACATCTGAAAAGTATTCACGGGGCTTTACTTTTTCCACATTTTATTATGATACAGCCTTACTCCAAAATTCATATTTTTTTTTTCTCCTCAAAATTCTACACACAATACCTCATAATGACATAATAATAATAATTGATGTATTTATATCACGCATTTTTTTATTTGTTTTTTCATTTGTTCGTCTCTCCCTCCCTCCATGCCTGGACTTGGCCTGAGGAGTCAGGAGCGAGTGACCACCAGAGAAACCTTAAATGTCAATTAATGTAGCTAAAAATTAGGATTAAGGATTTAGCCCCCTTTATAGAAAATACCTATATATATATATATATATATATATATATATTTATTTATATTGTGTATCAGTATTCAACATAAATATATCAAGATATTATTTTTGGTCCATATCGCCCAGCCCTAATACTTATGTACATGTGATTTATTTGTTATTTTTACATTTCCAAAAGTTTCAAACATAATGTTTTCACTATTTTGCCATTATGTATTGTTTGTAGAATTTGTAGGGGAAAAAAAAATACTGGAATTAATTTTGAAATAAGGCTGAACATAACAAAATAAAGGGCTGTGAATACTGCCAGATGCACTGTAATCTAACCAGTTTAGCACCGACCATAAACATAGGTATGTCCCTTTACCCATTGTGGCTAATAGCTACTGTGTTTACCTGAAGTTTAGGATAATTTTTGACATTTCCTAGTTGACATGTATTGTGCTAGTTGATTGAAATGCTGTTATTGGAGTTGATCTAGTTTTAGGGCTTAGTAATAGTCAGTCAGGAAGGGAAGTATTTCTAGAGATGTAGTAATGATCATGTTAAATGTTGATTGTGTGGGGTGTTTCCTTGTTTGTCACACCTCTCTACTCCCCCCCTGCAATGCCAATGATATAGGCTTGCACCCTTCTCTTCCTCTCCCCCTACAACCACCCATAACTTTGTGGATAGTTGGGCTTCGAACATAAAAGGTGAGCTGGGGCAGAAAGTTACTGTTCTAGGGGACGGTACAGTATAGTGTTATCCAGGAATGTACCTTTTTAATGGCACGTGTCTCAAGCCCTCAGCGTTGAGCTCAACTTTGTGTTTTGAATTTCTCCTGGGTTCCACTTCCTCTGGAATGTTTAGAATGTCTGTCACGCTGCCGCGCACTCGGGATTCGACTGGGCTCGCTTTGAACCTTTTACTCAATAGACCTTGACACTGCATTCATGAGGCACACGCCCATAGTCAGCTGGGAAAGCCCTCCTGTGCTTCATAAGCAATAGGAAGGTTAACAGAAACACACAGGTGGATTCAGCAAACGATCACGCGCACACACGCCTACACACACAATAAGGGCGTTTATGGCTCAACTTAAAATGGAAGCTGGAGGTTCAGCCTAGGCCATAATATACTGTCCAACCCAATTTCATATCAAGTCAAACAATGTAAACAGTGTTCAAAGACACATTTGAGTACTGTTTACACTAAGCTAATTCAGTTACACTGATTTTATGTTTCTTTTCATTTCTCAAATGGCAAATGTATTATTCTTTTGAAATCAAAGGAATTGAAAGTTAGCAGGTGGGTACTGTGATGGTAACTTGTAGAAGGGCCTTGTAAGTATACTGCTTTCATTTATTTTGTGTTTGTGCCATGAATAAACTGGAAAAGCTCATTTGATGTTCCTTTTAAAAAAATCTTGTTAAATGTTGTTTTTAACACAATGTTACAGTTCCCTTGAAAGAGAGGGGGAAGAAAAGTCCTGAGAGTTACACTAAAGAGCAAACGAACACTCAACAAGGGGCTGTACATATTACTGTTGAGACTGAATTGTAAACTTAAACGTTTTCTATTCTGTAGCACTTTTACATTGTAATTTGTCCTAAGCTACATCAGAGACTAAGTTTGGCATTAAAAATAAAATGTTTGGCATTGAAAAATATAGGCGCTGATAAAACAACCAAAGTGAAAAGTAAAACATTGGCATTAAAACTATTAATTATAGGCACAAAAAATATGTTTTGATGTTTTTTTTTGTAAAGGTAAGGGTGGTGGTTCCCCTCTTCAAATTAAGGGACCAGAGAGTGTGTACCGATTACAGGGGCATCACACTACTCAGCCTCCCTGGTAAAGTCTACTCCAAGGTGCTGGAGAAGAGGGTCCGGTCAATTGTCGAACCTCAGGTTGAAGAACAACATTGCGAATTCCGTCCTGGTCGTGGAACAACGGACCAGCTCTTTATTCTTGCAAGGATCCTGGAGGGGGCCTGGGAGTATGCCCTTCCGGTCTACATGTGATTTGTGGATCTGGAGAAGGTGTATGACCGGGTCCCCCGGGAGATACTGTGGGAGGTGCTGCGGGAGTATGGGGTGAGGGGGTCCCTTTTAAGGGCAATCCAATCCCTGTATGCCCAAAGCAAGAGCTGTGTACTAATTCTCGGCAGTAAATCGAACTCGTTTCAGGTGGGAGTTGATCTCCGCCAGGGCTGCGCTTCAACACCAATCCTGTTTGAGATGTTCAAGGACAGGATCTTGAGTCATGTTGGGGAGGGGTTGCGGTTCTCATCGCTGCTTTTTGCAGATGATGTGCTCCTGATGGCATCATCGATCCGTGACCACCACTCACTGGATCAGTTCGCAGCCGAGTGTGAAGCGGTTGGGATGAGGATTAGCACAGCTAAATCTGAGTCCATGGTTCTTTACTCTGGGCAGGGAATGAGTCCTTACCCCAAGTGAAGGAGTTCAGGGTCTAACCAACAATGGTTAAACTCCTGTAAAAAATGTTTTGATATGTGTCAAGGGGAGGAAGCAAGATTTTAGGAGGGCACTGTAAAGACGAGTAGGAGAGATTATTTTATTATTATTATATATTTTCTGTCAAGGCTGCCAGGGGTTATCTTTAATCGGGTAGTGTTTATGATAAAAACGGTCCTTCTGCAGATATAAAGTATAAGGCACAAACTGATATTCTCTTGCAGCAGAGTGAGTTAGAACGAATAATCTTCACAGAGAGGCTGCGAAGTGGGCTTTTATTTTAAGAGCCCCACATCCTTCATGTGCGGTGATCAGTGTGTATGCTTCTGCGATAATGTAGAATACATTTTATTTTTTAAAGCTCACTGACTTCGTGTGAATAAAACACCTGATGCCTAAACACGGATTTGCACAGGAAATTGGTTAACGCAGGGTCTTATTTGAGTGTTTCTACATTATGAAACTGGATACTGCAGAGCTACGTTGCATCTGCAATGAAGCTTCCTCTTTACCCTAGTTTATTAGATTCCATGGGTGGTATTAGTCAAGCACTGTGTAAACCTGAAAGTGTCGTCTGTGGTTTTCTCTTTTTTTTTTAACTGCACATAGCCCTACAATATCTACTATAGCCTCAAACTAAATTTAGCAATGAACAACTCGACACATTTCTTGTAGGTCCACTACCTCTACTGTCTATGCATTAATGCTGTGTTAACTGCAGAATAATAATGACAACGACAACAATAAACGACAAATGATAATACTGTAATTATTTCTTTCTTTTGAGGTCAGGAATGCAACGGTGAAGCTCCCAATGGCTGTCTGTGAGATGGCTGCTGTAAGACAAATGACAGCTAGCCTTTTTAATCAGCACATTGCTAAGTGAGTCAATGCTTTTCCTCCATGGCTCACTGGAGACACACATGCTTTTGCATTCACATCACTCTTTAAATGTCAGGTGGAGGTTTAAAGAGAAGGGATGGCATATTTGGATAACTAGCTTCACATTAATTGTTTGTTTTTAACTTGTACAGTGGCTTCAGAAAGAACTCGGACCCTTTCACTTTATACATATTTCATTGTGCTGTACATTAGAATTTAAACGGATGAAATAGCAATTTGCTCATTCATCTACTAGGGTTCCCCAGTCCTGGTCCTGGAGGGCCGCAGCCCTGTGTGTTTTATATGTCTCCCTGCTTATGATGACCAATTCATTAGAATCAGCTGTGTTGGAGCAGGCAGACATATAACACATGCAGGGCAACGGCCCTCCAGGACCAGGATTGGGGACCCCGATCTACACCATCCATGATGACAATGTTAAAACGTTTTTCAATACATTTTTGAAAATTTTATATATATGTATATAAAAAAAAAAAATCAAAAACTGATCTCTCATTTTTGTATTTGCATCGAACACACGAATGAGAGGTTAGTTTTTGATTGACTGTGTGGAAAATCTAATTATTGACAATTATCTTCACACACCCACTGCCTGTGGCAAATCTAAATGTTATAGAATAGTTTACAAAGGCATGTGTACATGACGTCCCACATTTCTCAACATGTCAGGACAAAAACTCAACCTATAGAGCAGTGCTGGGCGGTATACCGTCTTGTCCGGTAAACCATTTTTTAAAAAATTTTCTTGTGAATTTTACACATACCGCCATACCGTAGCACAGCTGAAACGCATATTGTTTGATGGTAGAAGTGCTACAGAGCGCTGTTTAGAGTGTATTTAGTGGGGACCCATTAACTGAAGGTACCCTTTATACTAACGAATGGTTAACTTTATAACATAATGAATTACCTGGAATTAACCGCAATTAACTGTAATCGCAAACGCTATTGGTACTCATTTACTTGTAAGGTCACTAGGGTGATAGAGTAATTGCCAAAGGACCCCATATTCTTGCTTTGTGCATCGCGTACACGTGGACAATATAAATTGTGTCATACTCTGGAGCCAAGCAACCCCTATAGCAGGGGTCTGCAACCTTTACTATCAAAAGAGCCATTTGTGCCCAAAATCCTTTATATTTATCTGCCTGGAGCCGCAGAATTCTTAGCCCATCAATCAACTATAGTTAGCCTATCTACTTTGCTAATACTAAATTGGAATGAATTCACATGTTTTTCCCAAGGTGTAGGAGTGATTTTGAACTTGGGGGACAGTGAAATGTTAGGAGGGTGCAGGGGCATGCCTTCCGCAAAGCTTTAAAAAAAAAAAAAACACTTAGATGCCAATTTCTGGTGATCAGAAAACAGAATATACGAAATAATAGCCTATATCCTGCTACGGTGCACACGATTTTGAATCGACTAGATCTATTTGGACACTAGTGATATCATAATGCACAGCCTAAATATAATTTGAGATTGATTGTGAGGGTGGGACATAACATGATTAAGTTCTATATGATGTTTGTCAAAGTTATAGGGAGCCACTGTGTAAGGGCTCAAGAGCCGCAGGTTGCAGACCCCTGCCTTCATAGGCCTACATGCTGAAATGAAAATGTTTTGATATCCTATCCTGAAATTAGAATGGGCCTTAACTACAACGCTTCTATTTATTTTGTCTTGGTGAGGGAGAGCACGTTGGTGCAGATGTCTGACACTTCTCCTTTTGTGTCTTTATACTTTAGAGGCTAAACTGTTTGTAGGGGTGTTGAAATGAATCGTTTCAACGATGCATCATGATGTGGACATAGACTATTCTGCGTCGATGCAGTGACGGACCATAATCGACTACCATAATCGACTATAGCCTAGCCTGACGTTGCTTGTTGATTTTCCATCTGCTGCAGTGTTTGCCCTATAAGTATGCAGTAGCTGCGCTATCTTGCTTTTAAAATCCCTGGCTCACATCGTATTGTTTTATATATTCCCCTGCCAATATTACTCACCTCCCCATATCTGACCACAACAAACACATTTTTATTTGAAATCTATGCTCAGTTACTTTTCACACTTTTTATTTATATCTTATATGTATGCTGTTTTAGTTAAATGTTTTTATATTAGGCAGTGTCTCTTTATTTGTAATGTACTGTAAGATGTCCTTGAGTGTCGGGAAAGGCGTCCTTAAAAACAATGTATATTATTAGTAGTAGTAGTAGTGAAGGCACAGACAACCGTCATTCTGACATACTGTAGCTTTGGATGTGCAGGGACTGAAGGACATGCTCAGCAGCATTCCATAAATGAGACCTGTACAGTGACTAGTCTGATGCCACCTGAGTAAAAGGCACATGACAGCCCATAAGTTAACACACGGCATTTGAATGACTCAAAACCATCTCAGGTTCACTCTCCAGTCGGTGTCATGTGACCAGTGACACTGGCTCCAATCTGGAGGTGGTCCCCGGGCGCTGCACAGCGGCTGCCCGCTGCTCCCTTTAAGGATGGGTTAAATGCAGAGAAAACGTTCATCTTTTGGCAGAACTCCCAGCGCTCCCACTAGGCAACTGCCATCCCTACGGTGAAGCATGGTGGTGGCAGCATCATTTACATTTATGGCATTTGGCAGACGCTTCTATCTAAAGCAAATTACATGTAGTACATTTGTTATTAGTTGGACAGGTCATACACCAGCAATTGTAAGCAACTAATATTATATTGGAATAGTTACTTCATCTCGTCATCATGACCACTACCATGTCAATATATCATTAAATCATTAAACAAAGTTCTTAATGGCCTAAATACTAAAGTTCTTAATACATAACCTTCTGACAACGGAGTTGTCCGGTGAGTTTGGCACGGCATAATAAAATAAGTTAGGAGTAGGGCTAGGAAACTAAGTTCCAACCAGGCCATCATTAGTCCCATATCGTTGGTGACAAAAAGTAAAAACAAAATCACTGACTGCTTCAGGAGAACAAACAGACCCGATACACTGCACGTTTATATTAAAGATAAAAAGTGCAATATAACACATACATCATAAAATAAAAGGCATACAATTGTCAAAAAGAAAATAGTACTGTAACGAAGGAGCGAGAACCCGCGTCGCCAGCAGAGCAGCGCCACCCAGCGCCACCTAGAACTAGATGAGGCGATCAAAATAGTTGTAGCAATGCCAATTTGGTTCAGCGCTGTCCAATAGTTTCAAAGTCAACCAGAGGTCTACGCAAAGTAGGAGGAAATTACTGCAAACACTTCCCAATGGCTACACCAGGCTACTTACTTCTAAAGTACTGAATTATTGAATTTCAGTTTTTGATTAATAATAAATTTGCAAAAGTTCTTGAAACTGTTGAGTATAGAGGGGCTAATTCCCGACATCTCAAAAAAGTGATTAGGTGCAAGTGAGTAACACTTCAACAAACTTTTTGACCCATTCTTGAATAGTAATCATGCGTGTTGTTACAGCATGTGGCTACCAGTTAATCACTTCTGCTGGTTGCTGAACTGCAGTACTGGCACACTGCAGCGTCACCCACAGAAGCATTAATGGATTGAACAGCCGATACTGATGGTTGAGATGTGATAGTTGTCCTTCTTAGCAGGTCAAAAGCAGTGGGACGTGACGGGGAAGTGAAACGTGCACACACGCATGCCATCATGTGTAATGAAGCAGCGTGGCTCTGAGTTGGGGTCGATCAGGAGCCCTCCATATTTAATGATGGTAATGCTGGGCTCTTCTCCCTACCCCGACAGATGGCTAGGCGGGAGCATCACGTCAATGAGACACAAAGGTCCTCCATACAGGCATATGCTGTCATGTCATTCAGATTAGGGCACAATGTGTTCTGACGTCCAATGCATCCCATACTGTATTAAACAGCCAATTTACATGCAGACAGTTTAGCTGGTGTTTGAACGTTTGCACCATTACGGGTGTGTAGACAAGGTGTTTATACATGACCGTTTTCTGTATCTCCGGGGACACTTGCCAAATAAACGCAACAAAGTGATTGCTGGTGTAAATGTCAAGCTGGGTAATTGACTAGACCCCGACCGATCTTTGGGTCTGATAACAGTGTCTATGCATCTTTTTAAATGTAGTCTTTCAATTTATTTAGTATGGATTGTCAAATATGGTTATCAAAGAGATTATGACAAAGATGCTTTGTTTAAATATATAGGTACTAGGAATAAAGTGTGCTCTCCTTCCTAAACTAACCCTGAATAAAACTGGTTATGTCAGTTGGGTTTAGGCCTATTGTTTTTAAATGATGATTAGTGCCTGAGATGTTTCTGTCAGAGACCCAGCGGTCAGATAGCTAGATAATCAGCTGAGAGGTCATGCCAGGTTACCAGTAGGGGTGAGATGACACTGGGAAATCTTTCTGTTTTTCTGGGTCAACTGACAGCCAAAGGGAGCCATCTCCATTCCATTCCAACTCTTTTTCTAATTACCACGAAACAACAAAGATGTTTGACTCCAATGTGCTGCCTCAAACTATCAAGGGTTTAATAACGTGTGGTGTGTAGCCTAGCAATAATATACTGTAGTAAAACATCCACTGAAGCTGTGATACACTTGGCATGGGCCAACAAAAAGTGTATAAGCTACCAATCACTGACCACGTTGAGCTGCAAATTTGAGTTATTCGCTAGCTAGATTTTATGATTCAATACTTTCCGTAAAGCAGAAAATGTGTTGCCATGAAGTGATGAAAAAAACTGTCTATTTGTTTTGTTGGTTAGGCAGCTACAGTATACATTTATTTTTTTTCTTATTAAAATGTCACATGGGTTGTTAAGCTTAGTAAATGTGTCAGACATTCACTGTGGTTTGAGGTAGGCCAGGCGATTGGCATGGGGAGCTATAGTCACCCCATCAGAATGACATTTGATGTGTGTGTGTGTGTGTGAGAGAAACTATATACCTAATACTAATAAAGTCCAACTGAGAGTTTTGTCAGCCTTGAACGCAGTTTCACTATTGAGTGCCACGTGCAACGTGATCAACCTTTTGGGGGATACAGACTATGTATGATAAGTGCCGTACCTGGCATGAGATGAGATTGTTTATTGACTGTGCGACACACATTTAATATGCTGCTGGTTGTCACATTTCCTAAAATGAAACCGTAATCTCCCCTGTTATACTTGATTGGCAATGTAGACTATACATTCAACAGTTACATTCACTTGTTTGACTGCTAATTAAATAAAATGCTAAATGGGTGAAACTACTGTGTGACGCATAGCATGCATTATCTCAAAAGCATTTGGTAAAAATATGTTTCAATTTTCATTAGTAAATTAAATGATAAACTGTCATCAATAGCCTATTGAAGTTAACAGATTAATTCAGTAGTTAATGTCAGAGATAGTTAATTATATACAGTATGATTTGAAACTAATATCCCAGTTACTTTATTGCATTTTTATTATCATGTATAGCCAATTAGATTAAATGTTGAATATGTTTACAATGTTTAAAAATGTTTTTATAAATGGATAAGGAGTGTTTTTGCAATTCTCCGAGGAAGACGCCTTGTGCATAAAACGTCATGAGTTGTATTTGAGTGCTCCAGTGGCAAGTACTTATTTATCACAGTTTTGTAATTTCTGTTAATAATAATAATAATAATAATATTAATAATCTTTATTTAAGATTTTGTATGCATAATTGTAGTTCAAAGTGCTTTACAGAGAGGGAATATGTGTACAGTTGTGCTTCCCATAAACAAATACAGAGAAACAACATTAATAAAAATTGTTAAAGGAATCAGATTAAAAAATAAAATAAAAAGTATTACAGGTGCATAAAAGAATACAATAAATATACATAATGTGATACTAAAATGACATGTTAAAATAGTTGAAAGAAAGAAATTAAACCCTTATTTTGTTGCTTTGCCAGAATGTGAGAACCATGGTTTAGCACTATGGTAATCTGGTATCGGAAGAGCATATTGAAGTTTAGTTCATTACCAAGACTCCCTCGTAAGCATATGAGGGCGCTGTATATTCCCTTGTACCCACTAACCTCAGTGTAGGAATTATTAAAACTCCCTCGTATGCATACGAGGGTGCTGTATATTCCGTTGTACACTAACATCAGTACAGGAATTACCAAGATGTTGAGCTCACCTCCTATACTTTTCTCTGCTGATGCACATAGCCCTCTTACTTTGATGAGCTTTTGCAATAGTTAACGTACACTTACCTGCTGTTTTTGGTTTTATATTTTTATTTAATTTATGCTGAACCATAATTAATCATTCATGAAAGTCACCTAGCCATTAGATTGGCCTTACTGTCAGGGCTGGTGTCTTTCTTCATCTTCAGTGGGAAAGCAGGTGACCAACAGGTTCTTATTGGACATGTGTTTTTTTAAAGGTCACTGTTTGGTAGTAGTGAGTAATATGCACATTACCTTATACGTTTAATCCTTTTCATAATGCAAGCCGTTTACTTGTATCTAGGGAAGGAGTACAGCCTACCAGTCAAAGAGTGAAACGACATGGATAAATGGATTATTGGAAATTTGTTGGTTAGTAATTCAGCCAGTGTCTTTCCCTGGAGGACAGTGAGGTTCCTCGTGGTCATTTAACAGTGCAATGTATTAATTACCTCATCAATCTCAGCAGTTTAATGTAGAGATTTATTGGAGCCATGCATGGACTAAAACAAAGTCTGTTTAATTTTTGTCTTCAGTCAGTTCAGCACTTTAAGGAATAAAAAAAATAAAGGCGATTACCTCGGTGTGAAACATAGCCTACTTTTTATCATCACAATCATTATTTTTTTAGGGCATACAGTTTTTATAGCATTCAGCAAAATATAGTGCCAAGTGCCAACAAATAGGTTTTTAAAGTCTACCTGCTAAATCAATATTGTAATCTGGACTAATATTATAGGGATTTAGCCTCTCATTAACATTCATATCAGAAGGGATGTTATATAGAAGGCTAATTAATTAGTTGGCCTATGCGTTGCTGTGGATAAACGCTAGTCTGTGGATTCAGCAGTGTGTTTGTGTGGATAATGTGTTATTAATCAAGATCTCGTGACCTTCTCCCAAATGCCAGTTTTGGACTCAACCGCACAAGGTCATGGAGATACTAGGATATCGGTATTCCTTCAGAATGGGTATTGAGGTTATTAATGTTCACACAATAAACAAAAGAACAGCATCAACCATAAGCCGTTGTCTATATATGAGTCAAAGGACTTTGAAATTACCTTGACAGTAGTTGACGGTGTTTGAGTAGCACTTTACTTCTTATCATTGGACTTCGGTGATGTGTGCAAAGGCAGAGAGGGCTCATTTTAGAGGAGCCTTTGAAAATACAAATCCTCCCTTTTTCCCCCTCTCTATTGGCGGTGGCCTTAACATTACCACACCGCCATGGTCAATAGCAGTGTAAATCTCCCTCAGCATACTGCTATTATGCCTTTTTTAAATTAGCTGGGTTTTTCCGACCATCCCTGTTAAGGAAGATGCGTTTCAATGAATGTTGTGAATTGGATGTTGTATCGAACGTCTTGATTTCCTTTCACACAGAGAAGCAATCACCTAGGAAGGACCTGTGTTGGGCATTTGAAAAGGTATTCTGTTTTTGAGACCTAGGTGTGACACTGCTTGGCCCCATGTTAACATATGCACTGCTTGCAACCTTTTAATGGACATCATATACAATATGATGCACGTAAAAATCATTGATGAAACATTGAGATTTCATTAGTTGGTTGTTAATGCATTTATTCACAAATACATGGCCTATTGCACTTTTTATATTATTATTTTACTGTTATAAATATGGTACTAATACCCATTTAAAATATTTGTATTTGAGTATGCCAGCATTATACCGACCAGAGAATTTGTTGTTCCCATGAGAAATATTAATCAGTGTATCTGTGCCCACTGCCCAAAACAAAATCTTTAGGCCTAGTGACATTAAACACACCAATGTGCCTTATGCATCATATGGCACTTTTCCACTGCTGGTACCAGCTCAACTCGACTTGCCATTTTTGCTTTTCCATTGGGCAAAAGCTGGGATAGTACCTGGTACCAGATCCTTTTTATAGTGCCTGCTTTGTCGAGGTTCCAGATGAACTGAGGCGTTACCAAAATGTGACGTGGCACAATGGAGCCTGCTGATTGGATTAAATCGTCACTTCGTAATAGCGCAACACGGGACACACTGTACATACGCCAACTATTATTATACTAACTTTTAGTTACCTTTTATTAAATGGCAAAACGCAAATCCACGATCGACTGAGGAGATTGCAGCAGATTGTTCTCGGTTGTCGACGTCATAGTCAGTGTTATCTAGCGAAAGCTGGACAGGGCAATTCATCTATGAACTTGTAGGGACATGTTCCAAGATAAAAATTACTACCGATTTACTGCATGAGTGGTTTGAACAGAGCCGTCACTATGGCGACCAGGTACAACTATCTACAGTGGAAGATGCCAAGGCAAGTAGAGTCGAGTAAAGCTGATACTATGCACCATGCAAGTGCCAATAGATGCCCAATCAGACTGTCTGTGCTGCCAATTCAAATATGGCGGCAACCCACATTCTCCCAGGCTAACGTCAGCAGGGCTTGTGGAGTCTAGTTCTATATTACATGTCTGTGATTAAATGCACCGGAGGCATTATGGTACTATGCTCAACAAAGTGTTTGTGAGTGTGTGTTGCGTTGAGCGACTAAGTCACGTAGAACGTTCATTAAACGTAATCGTATAGTATGAAGTCAAGAGATGTCAATCCAAACGCACCATCGTCTGCATGTCCACCACGTTTGAAAAGTGAAATACTGTGTGCTTGTCTGTCTTTGTGGTGGGAAGTGCGTCCAACGCTAGCTTTTCCCTTGAAAGGTTTGAATTTCCTGCTATCAATATCCTGCATGCGACATGAGTTGTGGGTGTGAACGGGTGTTAGTGAAACCCCTCTCCCTAAGTGCTGAGCTTGGGGATGACCGACAGTGACGCTGATGGCACAAGCAGGCAGTTTCTGAACCTGCGGTTTCCTTTGCTGGCCCCTTCCTTCCCTCATGCCAGTACAATGAGGCAGTGTCCTGTCTCCCCCCCTCCCCCCTCATTGATCTGATCTTCTTTTGGTCTTCCTGTGAACTCGTCAGATGCTCAACTGTTTCCTCTTCTGAAACTAGAAGCACATCACTTCTCTACTCATAGTTAATGGCTGTGGCACTATCTCATCCTATCTACAGCAGTTAAAGCCAACGGGCTTTTACATAATTGCTGGAGAGAGGAAACCGGGAGCTTCTGTTGGTCTTGCCTGATCCGGGATCACTGTCAACGAAGCAGGCCTCTGTTTTGAATCCGTCAGACCTCTGTCTCAACGTCTAAAGCCTCTATTAAGCCCTATTAGGTGCCGACTTGAAGTTAATTATCGTGTGTCCTTGTACATCACAGCCCTTACATCCTCATGTGTATCACAGCCATGCTGTAAAGTAGATTGTCTTGTTTCACTTTGCAGGCCCGGTGAGCATTACAGCGACAGAAATTAAACCCTAGCCTAGCGTAATACCTCAACCGAGCCTCAGTGGGCCTATTTAGTAATACGTTTTGTCATAATATTTGAACACACAAGTATAGTTTTCTCTTCCGTCTCCCAACACAGCATAGGCGTAATCGTGCAAAATCACATTTGATAGTCTTTTCCCCCACACTTATTGATATCGGCCCCAGGCTCCTTGCACATTCAAGTGTCCTGATGTGATTGCCTTTGTCTGGAGAAATCAAATCCCAGCAAGAAGTCATGACAAAACGCGCTTCCAAAACCTAGCTAAGCAGCTGGAGCAATGTTTACAATTGCTTATTCAAAATGTGCAGGTGAAGTAATCTATTTCCCATATTTTGGCATCCTGTTTTGTTGATTGCATGTCTTATCAGTGCTGCATCTAGTCTGTGAAAGTAATATTTAGAAATACAGGATTGCAAATGCATTCAAACAAATCTGCTGCTAACAAAACACTTGAGCTGCGTCAGCCAAAAGCAACCACAGAGAACTGTGAGCCACTATAAATATAATCTGCGGAACCACTTGTTTAGTGGGTTTATTCATTTTTTCCTTCCCTGTTCTTTTTGAGAGAGAGGCAGACTGTTGCAACAGAGGGGCCGTGTTTTGCAGCCCTCCGAGGCCGCTGCCTCCATGGCTGTTCCTGCTGTTATGCTAACTACAGCGTAGATGCCTGTTGTTGTATCCCTGTAGAACAGCAACATGCTCTGCTGCCAACACTATCTCTACACCGGCGGGGTCCAACAACTGCTAGTGTACACACACACGCACGCACACACACACACGCTCCATTAACTCCTGCAGTAGCACCTTGGCTCTTTTAAGACGCTTGTCCCGCATACACATTTCAGTTTCCATGGCGCTCGGAGAGCCTCCAACGCAAGGTGATGTCAGTCACTGTATTATCTAATGACGCCACGAAACAGACAAAAGTAATTGGGTAGTAATGTACTTTTGCATGCGTTTAATCGCTCTCTGTCGTCAACTTTGTAGTGGAAAGGCTTCACGCTGCTAAAATCCTCCCTCAGAAATGTGACTGTTGTCCTTGTCTTTAAACATCAACATTGCCTCAAATCCAGGGTTAAGCCAAAGGGCATGAATGAGGCCCATAATGCGTCTAGCCAGTACTTGGACACGGAATGAACTGGACCTCCCTTCGCTCGTTGTCTTTGACCTCAGTCATGCTCTTTATTCTATTTCCCGCTGATTTAGTGTCATCTACCTTCAGGTATAGGGACAACTGACGAGACAATTATCACATGCAGATACAGGAGGAACATGGGTTGGGTTTATCCTGCGGAAAGCGGCAGCAGCATAGAGATGTCTTTCTACGGTGTGTGTGTCAACGCTCTGGGCCACCACCTCCTGCTCGCCCGGGAGCCCCGGGAGAGTACAGCTGGCGTCTGGTAATAACCTTCTATTCAATCCTGCCGCCTGGTAGAAGGGCCTTCACAGCACACAGTGTGCTTATTGAAGCTCTCTCATCCCAGTTAAGGATTGTATTAAATCCATTCTCCCTGACTCAGTATTACGCTATATTACCATTATCTCAAGCTGGCCTCGCTTCGCCTCTCTCTCTCTCTCTCTCTCTCTCTCTCTCTCTCTCT
>JAODLL010020744.1:0-25969 GCA_026546735.1 Forbesichthys agassizii | reverse complement strand
TATATATCTCCTCCTTGCTGCTGGCATCTTATTTACTACATTCCCGTTCCCCTCGGCTGACATTGAAATGTGTGTGCGTATGTTAAACGCAGAGAGAAGAGGTTTGGCTATCTATCTCCCCCAGTTATTTATTTCCCTTTCCTCAGGAGTGAGTCAGGAGTGATAAATGGCATCTGCGTTTAATGAACAAGCAGCACCGAACTAGATGCCACACAAACTATACTAAAGAAATGAAGCCTTCACTCCAATTAAAGCAAGCATAGAGAACGGAGGGAGGGTTATTGTCTGTACTCTGTATTGGTCGGTGGTTTCTGATAAAGGGGAGTTGCGTATGAAGCGACTATGGAATCCCCTTTATTATCACCTACACACAAATAGCCCCTTCTAAACCTGATTGCCTTTGTCAATGACTGATGAGCTACTGTATAAACCTGAAGCACAATTCTAGACTGCCTCTGTTTCTCCATAACAGTCATTTAAAGGACCCACACAAGATGCTTTTAGAAAATATTCAATCAATCAATCAAAATCAAGAAATGACAGTATTTTGTTTTCTAATTTGGAAATTACAATGAATACAGTGAGCATATACATATTACTTACATATTAATCACATATTATTTACATATTAAAGTCCTGTTTATCTCATGTAATGGAGTGGTACAGTGCATTGTAACAGTGACAAAATTGGAGCAGTGGGCAAAAAACCCTATAAAATCACCTCTAAAAATAAGTAAAACCAGTGCTGTAAGCCTCCTGTTGACAGTACAAGACACAGAGCCCTTCTGGACACGCCCAACATCGTTTCCTTACCCCATTGGCCAGAAGAAGGTGTCAGTTTCAGATACACACTGAGTGTAACACTTCTTCTTTGCTATTCTGTGGCATTGAAAGGCCCTTCATCACATTTCGTTAAGCTTGTAGCCTGCTTCACTTCACCTTGAAGCAGCGTAGCCTAAAAGTGCGCCAAACCCTAATCGACTCCTTACTGCATGCAAACCACTCATGTGTGCGTTTGCATGTGTGTCTCTACCCGCAGTACAATGCAACATGTCATTACTAGAGAATGACATACCCCCCCTCCCCTTCCCCATCGACGTTTCAGCTCGGCTGATTGTGTTACATATCGTTTGTGGCTACACAGGGGTTTTGTAGATAGAAATCAGTGTTCGGGTTCCACTGTGCTTGTGAAAGTACTTTCTTGCGAGTTTGCGCAGTTTGTGTTTGAAGTTTCAGCGGAGCGAGCTTGCGCTGGCGAGCGTCTCCAGGCGGTGTTGGCCTCGACCCCTCGACCAGGGAATATTGCTGACATGGTGGGAACACGACTAAGTTTGCCTCTCGCACAACAATCAGCATGGCATCAATCGTACCATCAAAGTGTGGTGGGTGGTTAGTCGAGGGTGAACCCACAGCACTTGTATAAATCATGAGGTTTTGGGGCTTTTTAGGATTCTCGTTTTAAAGGTAAAAAAAGAACACCACTTGCAAATGCTTTTGTTTTAATGATGTATTCACCCCCCTTTTATTTATTTAGTTTAACTGTTCCAATATGTTTAATTATATTGCTGAATGAATGCACTTTCCTTCCCCTATCCATCTATCTTGTTGCATCTACAGTGTATTCTTTCTTAATGAAATTCACCCCATTGGAATCTAATCTAATCTAATCTAATCTAACGCACAGTCAGCAGGACAGTGATCCAGTCAGAACAGTTCTCCCTGAGTGCAGGAACGATTAAATAGTCTAATAAGATTTGGCCACTAGTAAGTGTGCACTGGAAGGCCCGGACTAGGCTACTGCACCCATAATCCACCATTAATTTAGTCTGAGTATGTCTAATTTAATTGACACCATTGGTGCACATGGGTCTTGGAAAATTAAACTTCCATTGCTCTCTCCCATACAGAATTGTGTGGATTTGTGTCAGAAGTGATGCAGGACACTCAAATGCATAGCAACTCGCATCAGGAAGAGGAAATTTGGTTAATCATCTGCTATGTTGACAACGGTTGTCAAGAGTCTTATCATGCATCTGCAGTCTTTTCATCTTTTGGAGGCCAGAGAAAATTATTGATCTGTTTCTCCATGTAATGTAGTATCATGTTATTTGTCTTTTCTGCTCAGTGCACACACTCTGTAAACACACATAAAGTACACACGCTACTGGAATATTGTATTTAATGTTTTCCCCCATAAAGGCGTGTGTCTCTCTTTTCTTTCGATAACAAGAATTTCTAAAAGTAGGCAAATGAAATGTAGACTCTGACGTAGGGCTTTGGGAAAAATGGTAATGGTTTTATGATTAGCTGGGAACCTTTTTGCTAAATGTACTCTTGCTTGTTAGATCTTCAACTTAAATTTTAATCTTGTATACATGTTTTTGTTTTAGTTAATGTTCATTATGAAGTTTACAGTAAAGATTGATGGGCGCAACCTGTCTTTCAGCTTGACTGAAATTCAAAGACAAAGAATATGACCCATGTTGTCCAGAAAGGGCTTTCTAAGCGTAAAATGTAGCTGTCATTTCGGTGTGCCACTGCTAATGTGTTGTTTGAGTGTAGATGACATGGTGTGTAGATGACACAATCACTGATATGTACGCACATGCACACACACACGGACGTCAGGGAAATACTATTACATTGAGAGTCAATTATTTAGATGCCGTGAGACGACTGTCCGTCAGAAAGACTAAATTGAAGTACAGCGTTGATCATTTCTGCTCTACATGGCTTATTTGATTAGTGCTCCATCATGTTGGTCAAATTGAATTTAATCTGCGATGTTTTTTGACAAACTGGATGTATTTTCCCTCCTGGAAAGTATGAATGGCATGAACATGGAAGCAAATAAGAGTACTTTTGAAAGGATTGCATTTAACCTAAATGGTTTTCATTATGTGGTGGGGGATGGTTTTCTTCCCCATTTAAGAGGAAATATTCTAACATTCTAAAAAACATATAAGTCAGGCTTTAGTTTAGGACAATGTAATGTTTATGTAATATACAGTATGTAATTAGGTTATGGATTTTAATCGGTTATATATTCTAAGTAGGGGTGGGAATCACCAGAGGCCCCATGATACGATATTATATACTTATGCCATGATACGAGATTACTGTGAATGAAAAAATATTGCGATATATTGCAATTTATTACTTTTTCCAACTTTAAATGATGTCCCCAATTATGTTGGTTTGTTCAGCTCACATAAATTGTATTGCTGCAAAATGTGATTGTCAAGCCAACTAACTATTGTATACACCAAATTAAACTCTCATGTGCAGTTTATATAATGAAATTGCGATACTTGGCATCTTTGTATCGATACAGTATCGCCATGGGAAATATCCCGATACTGTGTAGTATCGACCCCCCCCCTAATTCTAAGAAAAAAATCTAATGAAATTTGCTTGTTACTTGTATGACCTGGCCCTCCCCATGTTCTAACTTTAGTGGTTTCTGGAAATCACATTTTGCCATTTCTTTTTTTTTCCTCCCTACTCTGTGGCGAGGCAGGATGGTGGAATGACATGCCTTCCATTATACTTTGCTGTCACCGCACAGCAATTTCTGATGATGGGCAGATTGTTTCTCCTTGCTGTAATGCACGCAACAGGATGCACGCTGTAAAGAGCACTGCCAAACAATATGTAGCGGGGAAACAGCATGTAGGACCATACTGCATACCGTACCGCAGTCCTTGGCACCTTATTGTTAAGGCATAATGTGTAACGCAATACATTTGTCTTGCTGTTGAATGGAAGGGGAGCCAGATTGCTTAGAGGTCTAGTCATCTCCCAGCTGAAACGTCCCGGGTTTGATCCTGGTATGTTTTCTGCTTCCCTGCTGTTTTTAGCATAGTGGTGAACACCTTGTAGGGGGGTGGGATAGGCTAGTTAGAGGTTAGATACGTCCCTCTCTACCGAAGAATCCGAGATTCAATCCCCTATCCCCCTAGCTGTAAGAATCCTGGAGGGAGATGTCTAACCCCTACCTTCCCTTTAATTGTACTCATTCTACGTTGCTCTGGATTAAAGTGTCTGCTAAATGACCCAATTGTGACCCTGAGAATAGGACTCATTAGATTCTCTTGTGTGTCCGTAGAAGAGATTGGTCTGCTGCTACACGGATGGCTGTCTGAGGTAATGAAACATATCTGTACTACTGCCGGCCTTGGGAGAGGTCTTTTGGTGCCCTCGTCTCCAAAGGCTGTCGCATTCTTCTGTACATTGACTTTCATCAATAGTCTAGCCACCATCCCAATATTTCTGAGTGAGAATATTGTATTACTGTGAGACCGATTAAGTCGCTTTTCTTAGTTGTCTGCCGTTCAAGACCGACAACGTGTGCCCCGAAACGGAAAGCAGTCGTCAGAAAGACAATACGCTCGGCTGCTGTAGAACATTCTCCTCTGACGAAGACATCTTGCCAAGAAATTTGTTCTGACCGTTTGGTCAGTGCCTGTAGTATTAGTTCTGCCACAGTGTCAGTTGGCAGTGTATCTGGGTCCCATCTGTGACAAGATGATTGTAATGGTGGCAACACGCCTTTGGATAGCCATCTCTGTACATCAGTGGAAAAAAAAAGAAACCCTTTCTCTCAGCCCCCTTTTTTCCGTTTCAGCCTAAGGCTTTGAACCTGTCAAAATCCTTTCCTTTCATGCTCTACAGTGGCAATGCCAGAATTGGAATGATACATTAAAAGGAATAGCCTAGTTTAACCTCTCCAATGTAGTGACGAGCAGTAGAGCAAAATGCAAGTCTCACAGATTTTTTAAACTCAAGAGTTTTGTAATATTACCTTGGATTTGCTGCAGTAGACGTGTTTTGGGAATTACAAGCTGCACAATCTGCTTTTTGGAACTGAATTAAGATCGGCCCATGTCTGAGTCTAACATTGCGATTGCTATAGGGCTAAAGATATGGCACTAACATTGTCAGGCAGACTGGTTCAATGTCCCTCTGCAGCTCAGAGGCTGGGCAACAACAACAATAATAATAAACTATTTATATAGCACTTTTTATACAAGGTTAATAAATACAGTATATTATTATATAAATCATACTATATTTCATACAGTTGAAGAAATTAATAATAATAATAATAATAATAATACAAAAAATAATAATAGACAGGATATTACAAACTATAGATTTATTGTAGTCTGGCCACGGTCACACGTGTTTACAGTCGTATCCTACTGGGCGTAGACCTCTAGGTCATTTTGAAATTATTGGACAGCGCTGAACCATTCGGCGTTGCTACAACTGTTTTGATCGCCTCATCTAGCTCTACCACCATTTAGAAACACACTTGGCTTCAACGTCATCTCACTAACCCACGCTGAACAAGGTTTCCAGACTGCAATCTCCGCAAGATAAACTGATCTGAGAGCATAGTCGGGCGGAGCCGGGATAGATTTATTCCTCCCATTTGGGGACAGTATGGTCAAGTGCATCAGATAATGCCATAATGGCAGATGGGCATCTGGCTCTGTCATCATTTTGCATCATCTCATCCATGCAGCAAAACGTCAACATCAGCGAGACAAGGCCGCACGGTGTGTGGCATATTCACAACTCTGCCCTGATTTATGGGCTGCCTGTTTTGTTGCACTGTTAAGTGCCTTTAATTACTAACTTTGAAATTGTGATTGTGTGGACTTGCATTAATGAAATGGTAATGAAAACTTAAATAGACGTGTGGTACCGTGTGTGTGTGTCTAGTTAGTGGTGCTCTGTCGTCCCATGAAAGCATTTAAAGGTATAGTATAGTCAGCTATTGCAAGCTAATTGTAAGCTACTATACTTTTAGTCAAATTTAACAAATATCTCCTGGCATTTCACTAGCTTACCGTTCTCTGTCCGTGTTGAAAAACAAATCTGGTACTTCTACGCAGCCTTGCCCCCTCGGTTGGACTCCAAGCTATCACCGTTGATGGTTCTCAGCTGCGTGGATGTGGGGTTATCCATGATGCTTTTCCACTGGCACATTTGGCCACGCCGAGTCGCGCCACGCTGATTTGCTTTCCATCACCAGTTTAACCGCACCAAGTCGTGCCAAGCCGAGTGATTTTATCAATCAATGTCATCGTTGCTCTAGTTATGGAAAACTCAGACGCACCACACACAGGTGTTTAAATATGTCAGCAATAAATAACGTTAACCCCCCATCCCAAGTAAAATAAGGATGCTGTACAAATAGCCTAGATACTGCACATAGCAAACTGATTGTCAACCCCTTGAAAACCTCACTAAATCAAGCAGTTAACGTCAGTTTATCCTGTGAAGTCTGCGTTGCCTGTACCATTATCTTGTACGATAAACTCCTTACAATTATATAGCCTAATAACAGGCCTGCTTCTACTAATAGGCATAATAATAACAATTGAAGTTGTGTAAGCCTAATTAGTAAATCAATGTAATAATGTATGTCAGGTGGGTGTATTATCTTGGGTGAAGGTGAAATAGGCTATAGCATAGGCCTACAGATTTTTTGCAAGTTTTGGCAAATCTATTTTGTGCATAAATCCTACGCCTATTCTATCTCAACTCATAAAGAAATGGGAGAAAAACAAAAGTGAGGGTACATTTATATGTCTGTTTAATAATTGGAGCAACTCTTTACATTCATGTTGAGTAGCAGAGGACTTTCACTTTTCATACATAAAAAGCCAAAATTGGTGCATAAAAATGAATCAGAATGCGGTTATTGTGTATTTGAATCTCAAACTCTCCTGGGCCAAGGTGGCAATCCTAGCAGAGCGATATGGTTTTGCTTTGAGCTTGAAGTTAGCAAGTGTTCTCAAGAATATCTACACTAACTAGCTAGAATTACTAACCCTGCCTTTAAGCAACTGTAGCAACTGTGTTGCTACAGTATGAGACATGATGTAACCACTAAAGTGAATAATGATGACCAGTGAGAACTAGCTCACCTCTCCGGTGCAAAAGAAGCATCTTAAGCCATATCTGTTTTTAGGTGTCTCACCGGAATTTGAGCAAGTTTTAACCACAGAAGCTTGAATTTCTTGTATTAAGCAATGATTGTGCTGCTATGAAATATAATGAGGTCTCCTCCATCTCACATTTTCAGCAAACTGAGACAGGTTTTCCTCACAGATTGTCCTGTATTTCCCTCCTCTTTATCGTTGATCTTGATGGTTTTACAGTTGTGAAATAAGTATTGTTAAAATAACTCAAACACCAATTGTATACCTTATCTATTGGTTGGACAGTTTTCTACTAACTATGATGGCAGTTTTATGGTATGGGCTGTAGAAATGCCAAACAAACCAATGCAATCCAGACATGGTTTGTTCCATTTCTCTACAGTGAGAAGACAACTAAAAGTCAAATTTCATGGTGAACATCATAACCTAATAAAAATATATGTTACCCGTAATCCTTAAGCCATATTGAACAGGGAGCGCTCATTATTACGTGTGTAACAGGGATGTGTTTGATGTGTTCTGTCTAGGAATAGAGATTCAATTTCCCGTGGTATCGTGGCCTGTTCCCCAGAGACATTGAATGGCATTACGGTGTGCAGAGCGACATCAAAGCCAGAAATGACTGTGGTGCTATATAGTCGCACCGTTGCCTTCTCGACGTGCCAGGGGATTATATGGGGAATGCATTTCATGCTGTAATGCTATTGTGTGCCGACGCTCCAGGACCAAGTGTTATCCTGTAATTGCATTAACCCTGATTTGGGTATACAATGAGCGGATGGGATTATGAGCCATAGAGCCTCAGCTGTGCAGTTGTTGTAATTTTATACATTTCATTCTTAGCACAGTTTGAGGATAATTTTATTAAATCTAATTTTGAAGACCTTTGGTATCAATAGAGAAATATACAGCATAAACTATTTATGGGGTTTATTTGTTAAATAATCAACCTACTAAGTACTGAGTTAATATCAATTTAGAATTGGTGATCCAAAGTCAAATTAAATTTGATAATTTCCTCTACGGGGCTAGAATACAAATGAATATAAGACACCGATTAAATTATGTTGTACATTTTCATGCTTGATAGTTGATCGTTTTCCATATCAAAGCAGTGCTGTCACTGAGGTTTATGAAATAGATTCTTAAATAGAGACTGCTTCATCATTCTCAGTAGATTTTAATAAGCCTTTTATTGCAGGCAAGTAATCGAACCCCCCCCCCACTCCCTTGTTTCCCTCAGGTACACACATCCACACAGTTTAGAGCCTACGTAGTCCTGAGTCCTGTTTGTTTGTCCCAATCAGCATCAATCCACCGATCTGTCTCTGCTGTTTTCAAGCCAGTATCGGAAAGGAGAGCAAGTAGCCATCAGCTTCCTCTATTTCATGCTGGGGAAAAACCTGGATCAATTCCTCTTGCAAACAATGTTAGCCAAGCCAGAAGTCTGCAGGCTTGCGGGGGCTGCTTTTAGTGGCCAACTTTTGCTGCGGTATATTTTCTGCTCAAGTGTTGTTTTTTTCTAGAAGCAAGCATTTAAAGCCTTTTTAATCTTACGGTGTGTTAAATGTGAGGTACATTGATCAGTTGTTATTAATTAGACAGTGGAAACTTAGACATTAAAAGGCAGCAGAGCTGTGTCAGGATCCAAACCTTGTATAATAGCAGTGCATTCATCTTATCCTAGCCTAACCACTATCTGAATGCCCCTGACAGTCCCACAGATGTTTACAGTCCCATATTTGACTACATATTGATGTGCTTGGCCTTACCGAGCCACAAATCAAATTAATGCATTTTCCTTGGTGCTATCGGCTCGAGCAAAGCAGGATGGCTGTATAAATGGCACACACAGTTCTCTCTGTATAATATTGTTTGGTTATATTGGGCCGCAAGGGCCTTCAGCAGATGATGGTGTCATCCACACAACTTCCTGTATGTCGTAGCAACTTGAGCGACTAGTAATGCCTATGTATTAGTTTATTTTCAGGGACATGAAAGGCTAATTACTGCCTGACTACCAGAGTGTTGTTATCGGACAGTCACACTGGTCTAAAGACGCACAGAGACCGACAGATGAACTAATGCAGTAGGAGAAGGGAACACTTGCCCCCAGTCAGTGGAGCTATCTTTTTGCAGAGCTGACATGAAGCTTGGTGGTTTCAGAGCCCTGGGCGTCCGTCTGGGAACTGTCCTTAAAATGACACACATTTCTCCTCGCTTGTGTTTCACGTGAGGACATTGGACTTGAGAATTAGGCCATTCGTTGTCTCCGGCGTTGATGGACACCTGACTGAATGAAAAGAGACTAGAGTAGGCATGTACTGTATAAAACAAAATAGAAGTTGTGCATAGTTTACGGTAAACAATATTATGTGTAGACCATCTAGATTAAATGACATATATTAGCAGAGATATATCCAAAACAGCAAAGCGTGTCAAAGAAGAAACAAAACTTAAAATGTGGGATTTAATATTGTTGCGCTGTGAAGGAATCGATGAGAAAGGCATTTAGTTTCATTGCCGTTTCATTGGAAAACAAACAAAAGACTGAGTTCATTGGTTGAGCTCTTCTGCTGTCAGCAGAGTATAACCAATGAAACGTGTGCATGCCTGATCACTAACCGATCCCTTGCCTGTGGTTCTGAGCTGTTGACAAGCATGTAAATATAAGGTAATGCAATGATTATATTCTATTATGGTTCCACTTGCGCTGATTTGGTAAGGCATTTCTTGGCCTAAGATAGCGTAGACACTTTTATTTTGAAGGTACGGCAGCGGTCTTACAGTTTAAAATTATGCAGTATGTCATCTTTCAATCATCATCATTTCTCCTAGCACGGGCACAATAATGTCAGTCACACAGCATTCAAATAAAAGGATTCCGGCATACTGTTTTGCGTGACAACATTGCTTCAACAACTGTCTTAATAACTAATAATTACCGTAATAACCCCAATATGGATGCTTTCTCGCAAACTTTGGGATCTAAGTCACAAAATGTGTGGAGGATATTGTACAGTATGACGCATTTGGAGTCCTACCCCTGGATTCTTACTTTCTTTTTTTTTTTTTTTACTACTAAAAAGAGGACTGTGTAGAAATTAGACATTTATTTTTATACACAGTATATATCGACAAATCCTACTGTGTTTCCCCCCAGGCCATTAAATGTAGCCAGCCGTGCGTGGACGCTGCCTCCGAGATGAGCTTTGCAGAAACGTTAACTGAACGCTTTCAGCATCCCAGACAGTGACTTCCCCTTGGAATCCATTATATGCGATATTGCACTCTTTAATGGTCAGGAGGGTCCTCTGCTGCCCCTGAAAGACAGCAGCGGAGAACTTAGAAACCGTGCCCTGATTCCATCTTATTCTGTGTGTGTGTGTGTGTGTGTGTGTGTGTGTGTGTGTGTGTGTGTGTGTGAGAGAAACAAGAAGCCTCCACCCCTTATTGTTCAGATGGGGAAGTAATAAATAATGTTGCTCTCTGCTTGTGCCCTTTATCGTGCATCACACAGGCAGCCAGGCCAGTGTTTAATGTCAGCGATCGAAATGAGGCTTTCGGACACCCCTCTTTATTACAAGTCCCCTCCGAAGGACTTGGTGCGGATGCCACGAAATCCCGCTGGATAATTGACCGTAGGTCTAGCAGAGCAATTTGGCGAGGCTTCAGTACGGCTAGCGCACTAACAAAGCAATAGATCACCTTCATATGTGCACATATCAGACACTCACACACACACACACACACACACACACACACACACACACACACACACACACACACACACACACACACACACACACGCCCGCACAGTCTCTGCTTGCCGATGTGGTTTGTATTTCGGGTGGAGGAAGGGATGATTGTGAGAGAGAGAGGTATCACCATGGTTACTGCCAGCCTCTCTAGTCTGTTTCCTTGTCTATTTGTTTCTGACTGTCCTTCATTATGTGTTGCTTCCACTCCTCCCCACCCTCTCTCTCTCTCTCTCTCTCTCCCTCTCCCTCTCAGCTCATCCTCTCTGTGATGCCAGGTGTAGCTGGCTGACCGATTACTGTCGTCCTATCGGTAGTTCCTGTGTGATTCTGTGCGGTTGTCCTTCGGAGAGGCCTGGGAGAAGCAGTTTAGACGGTGCCAGACCGCCATTGAGAGGTTTGCACCGTGGCGCACGCTCCACTCCAGGCGATGAAACTGGTCGTGCTATTTTAATATCCCTCATTAGATTTGAAAACAGTGGGGAGGGTTAGCTGCACTGCAGGCAGGCAGAATTTTTGTTGATGGCGCAGTCGAATAAGCATGGCGAACAGAACTGCTAGGTTGTGGTGTTCTCTCTCTCTCTCTCTCTCTGTTTCTCTCTCTCTCTTTTCCTTGTCAGGGTGAGTTTATCAAGAGCAGAGTCACCGCCAGGAACTGCATGCCTGCTACGATTTATGTGTGTAATACTTTATTAGATATTGGTTATGCAGTTTGTATTCATGACACAAGGTGGTTGGGGTGGGGAATGAAACAACTAAAACATAATAGATGAGCCATTTGTACACAGGCAAAATAAATAAAGAAAATGCTCAGGAAGAAATGACCACATATCACGCCGATAGCTATAAATGAAACGGAAAACTCTACAAAACACAACGGCAATAAGATCACACGTTTGAGTGTGAGGTAGCTAAAGCAAGTCCATTAAACGAGAGTCTCCTTCTCTGATTGGCTACTGGATACAGCACTTCAGCCAACCGAAAGGCAAGACCAAGAATGTTAGGTGACAAAGGCTCTGTCAGTACAGTATTTAGTAATGTAGTACTGTAGTAGTATGCATGTTCAGGTAGTAGTACGCATGTTCAGGTATACTGTCCTCCGTACTAGATAATAGAGAATGGGAAATAGGCCTCCACCACACTAGAAAAAATTGTCAAAAATTGCACCTTAATCACTGATCGAGAAGTGACTGTTCCACTAATTAGTTTAATAGTTTGATCGTGGCATTCCGCACACTACTTAACAGCACACTGCTGAGGAGACAACCTGGCCTAGCATTGATTCTCCCTCATGTCCGTGCATCTTTCTAGCCGATGTTAACGCAACCTGGCTTGAGGATGAGGGAAAGGGTTGAAAATGTTTGGTAATGATAATGGGACCGGACTATTGGGTCTCAGATGAAAGCAAATGCTGGCCAACGGATTTTGTGCATGTGTGCACTGCAGTTGTATTTTAGGTGAACAGGCCATTTCTCTTGAATAAGAATCTGTAATCTGCCATTAGTCAACTCGCCAAAATAAATCTGTTCTACTCCAGGGTCAAAATCTCAGACAAATGTGTGACCCAAGAAGGGTTTTACCCATCAGTCAACGACCAGGGCCGCATGATTTCATCTGCCTCTTTAAATCATTTTCAGTAAGGCCTGCCTTCTACGACAACCAGCCCATACCAACGGTAATTGGATTCCCCTTTCCCCAGCCACCCCAAAGGCTTGAAGAAATGTAGAATGAGTGCAGAAAACACCTGCCTGTCCAGAACATAACTTTGCAACCGCTCCTCCTGGGGTTTGTCAAAACGTGGTCATTTTTGGTAAACACAACGCTGGGCAGTCTGATTCAGCTGAGACTCATCACTGGCCTACATTATGCATGGGGGGGGGGGGTGTTGTGATTGAGTGTAGACCTTCGCCACCAGTCTATTTCAGTCCACTATTGGGGCCACTGGCATCCTGCCAAGGCAGGTCAATATAACACTAGAACTTTCTCTTATTTATAATGAGCAACTGCAATACAAGCCACTAATCTAAATACCGGCACTATTCGCCCATTGTAGTTCAGCCTGGCTTGTGATATTAACCTTTTTAGCTAGCAACACATTTTTCTATTAGTTGTGTACATTTTCATGTATTATCTATTAGCGGCCTGGATACGGCGCTTAACCTCTGCCACTGTACCTGGCATGTACATGTGTGTGCACTGTGCGTGTCATTAGGGAATGGGAGGGTGTTGACGCACATACACGGTGCTACAGATGCACAAAGATGACTAATGCCCATTTGCAGGATGTGCATTCAGCATCCGACACGCTAGCGTTATTAATTAATGGAAAACCAAACATATTACTTTAGGAATAATGATATTTACATTACATTGATCAGAAGCATGCAGCAATTAAAACATACTAATGCATAATTGGACATTTCTCGCAGTCATTATGCGACGATGAATCAGTCACATGCGTTATTGGCAGCTCAAGCTGGATGAGCCATCGGCGCGCTAATGTCCACAGGCAATAGACAGTGCCTGGTACCATACTGGGCTCGGGCCCAATCGATGCATACGTGGCTTTCTGCCTGCTCGCTAATGTACAGCTAATGTTTGCTCTTCCCTCTGGAAAATGCACACAGCCAAATTGGCACTGTGATTATTCTCTTCTTTTATATTGCACGAGCTAGGCTTTACCACTTGTGTGGAAATAATGTGGAGATTCTACTTGAAGTAGTGAATTCATGTTTTTCCTTTTGCAGATAATTACAGAAATGTGCGTGTCCTGGTTAATTTTTTTTCTAGAGAAAGGCTCGTCCATGACCCAGTCTTGTCTGTCTGTCTGTGTATATTATTCACATGCAGGACACTGCGTATTTTACATTTTCTAAACATATCCAGGTGTTTTTATTGTTATGCCCACATTTTTAATTGGCTTTAAGTCCATTCCCAGTTTCCTTGGTTGCCTTCATATTTATGTGTTTATATACAGTAGGATTTATATTCTTCATCTTCTCCATTGTGACATATTTTTCCTTTTTTTTACATGTGATTAGTGTCCCCTTTTTCCAGGGCACCTGTGGTTATTTTTGAAACCCCATACCCTGCATTCTCTATGAATAAATAATATAACGGCCCTGCATTTTGTAAAAAAAGCCCCGAGCGCATTTTGACACGGTTGTCAGTTGTATTTTCCACTACCCTAACATCTCTGGAAAAACACACTTAATGTTAAAGTAACACTGACAACATAAATGCTTGTATATTGTTTATCCAGATGCCTAAATATATATTTTTAGAACTTGTTGGTGTTCTAACTTCTAAGCAATTGTGGCATAAACAGTTGCTCATTACCTCTTTTGTGGAAAAAAGCATGTTTCCTCTGTCTCTTATATGACTTCATCTGTATTTATAGTAGTCACCGCTGGGTCTGCGACCATGTTGTTGTTGTTTAGGCTACATGTTGCAGGACACATGAGCTATCCATAAGGGCTCAAACAGTGGGTCTCACAGAAGAATGCATTTTTTCTTAGTCCTCAACACAACTTCAGAATATCAGAATTACGTTAATGCAGTAATTCAGTGCATATTGTTTAATGAAAATGTATGCACTAGGCTAATGACTAAAGCGGTGTTTTATTAATTAAATTAATTAATAATAATTAAATAAATAAAATACAAATATGGGTACCCCTGCAGGGGCTCAGACTTTTATGCAATGATGGAAGGCTGCAACATTAAAGGCATTATTGAACTCAATCATTTCTTATTTTTATACTTAACCAAATAAAACCACTGTGGTTCAATATTATTATCCTGGTGGTTCCATTGGCGAAACTAGAGTTTTAACTATAGGGTGGCCAGAGCCTGGCCATGGCAATTTTTGGGGGTCCATAGACCATGACAGACAATTAGTAAGGAACCCTAACCTGGCATCTAAAGAGCATGAATACGTCCTATAATTACTTATTTGAAGTAGAAGTGATAATTCACTTAACCCAGAGTTCTTCGGGCAGAGAGTGTAGTCCACTAGGGATATCATTCTTCAACATATTATGAATAACCAGAGTTCAGACCTGCAGCTGAACTTTCTTTCTCACACAGTACTGTGCACAAACAGGTCTACTCAGTATTGAAAACATGTTTTTCATCAATATATATAAGATTTACCTATTGATATTCTACATATTTTCATCACATAACATACGTATACACATAACAAACGACAACAACAGCTAGTAACATATTTACATTTACAGTAACATATGTTTATTTCTGTAATATCTATTATAAAGTGTGTAATGTCTCTGATATCAGCACCCTCTCAGCTACAATTGTGGGGGAAGACTCTGGACTCTTCCGTAGCAGAAGCAAAGTACCAGGTGTGGGAGAAGTTCGGAGAAGCCATGGTGAAATACTTTCGGTCGGCACCAAAGTGTTTTTGTAAAACCGTCCTCCACCTCAGGAGGAGGAAGCAGGGAACCATCTTAGCTGTGTACAGTAAGGATGAGACCCTGTTGACCTCAACTGAGGAGGTATTTGGGCGGTGGAAGGAACACTTTGAGGAACTCCTAAATCCGACTGATACTCTATGGTAGAGACAGAGCTGGAGGCTGATGGGGGATCATCATCAATTTTCCTTGGGGAGGTCACTGAGGTAGTCAAACAACTCCACAGTGGCAAAGCCCTGGGAATTGATGAGATCCGTCCAGAAATGCTAAAAGCTGTGGATGTGTAGGGGATGTCTTGGATGACATGCCTCTTCGCATGCCAACATCGCGTGGAAGTTGGGGACAGTGCCAAAGGAGTGGCAGACTGGGGTGGTGGTTCCCCTCTTAAAAAAGGGGAACCAGAGAGTGTGTGCCAACTAAAGCGTCCCTTGTAAAGTGTACACTAAGGTGCTGGAGAGGAAGGTTCGGCCGATTGTCGAACCTCAGATTGAAGAACAACAATGCGGATTCCGTCCTGGTAGTGGAACAACGGACCAGCTCTTTTCTCTCGCATGGATCCTGGAGGGGGCATGGGAGTATGCCCCTCCGGTCTACATGTGTTTTTGGATCTGGAGAAGGATTATGACCGGGTTCCCTGGAAAACTATGAAAATACTATGCAAATGCAAAACTATGCCCAATTGTATCTTCCAGATGACTTTTCTGCATGGTGCATCAGGTTAGAAATTAAATGTCAAACCACCAGTGTTAGCCAATAAAATGTTAGGGTGGCCAATCAGATATCAGGGGTGTGGGCAGTGCCACCCTGGACACCCCTCTGACGCCGCCAGTGAGCTGCAGTGCGCTCCCTGTACATTAATGTGTTCAATACACATTGTGAGAGATTGCTCTGATATTCTAGGCACATTATGTATTTTATTGATATTATGCTTGTTCACATTATGTAGAAATAGCTTGGGTGCTTTCTGCCTTCATTGTTTATCATGTAGGCCATTTATCACACATACATGAAATATGTTTATGTTGTTTTTATCTTTCAAAATGTGTATAGCATATTTTACAAAAGGATTATTTGTTATGTTTGACTTCTGAAATAGATTTTGTATATGAAAATGAGTCACCACAATCCCATAAAAATAGCTTCTAGTAATATTCCACATTATACTGTGAGAGGATCTTATTCAGCTACCTGTCCCCCCTTAACGTAGAAAAGCAGTTGATAGGGCTATTTTTGCATATTTGCCTCTGTGGGGTTTGAGTGTGTGCAGACAAGAGTTCACATTACAGCGGCCTTGCCGTCACCCCTGACCAGTAACGAGACGTCTTTCATCACTTTCCCATCAGATCTGCTCCTCTCCACCGCTTCGTTTGCCGTGTTCCCGTCACGTGATTGGCTGGGAGGGGGGTGAGTGATGATGTCTTCCGACCCTGTAATTGGCCATTTCCCCCAGCCAGCGTCCTGGAACTCTTGACCTCATTCGTCGACTCTGGTGAGCCTCAACTCCAGCCTTCCAAAATGCGGTCGACTTTCTCTGAAAGCAAAACCCGGGGAGCCATCCTGTGCGTATTGATTAATCGTGTCTGGTCACCATAGCGGCTAGTGTGATGTGCACAGAGCTGTGCTGGTTCAAGGTGCTGAAGGCATTCTGTCAGCGCTTTAGTGCCACTGAGCTACATCGGGTTGCTTTGGTAGTAAACCTCAGCAAAGTCACTCGGTCATTTTCTCTTTCAGTTCTGCAAATGATGTGGTTGTTTCATTCTAATGAAACTACTACTACTACTACTTCTAATGAAACTACTACTAATCTACTACTGTAGTAGTAGATTATATATGTATATGATCTAAATCTATATTAACCAAAATGATGCAAACCTATGTTCCACTATGAATATTAAAGAAAATAATGGTTCAAATGTAATTATTTATAAGAGTATGTGTGCCCTTGTCTCTGTTTACCACCTTCATTTTGCAATATCTCCTGCTCTCTTTCTGACACTGAGTCTTCCTACCTCGATTATACTGCTGCATTCCCCTTGGTCCAGCAGCCTTTCAAAGCTGTGAACAGGAAGGAAAAATACTGTAGGGAGGTCTTCTCTTGCAGTGAGCGCCTGCACACAGCAACCTATCAATGGCCGTCCTCTGAGAATAGCTGGAAAAAATGTTTGCGTTTTGCAACAGAGACGACAACCTTTTTTGTTTTTATCCACAGCCATTTGAACTGTCACAACTTTTCTTTATGAAATATGGAAGAAGGCCCATAGTATTGCAATAAAGCATTCTCTCCACCATCATATCGCTATGCCTGGTGAATAACCGCAATCTTACTCCCTTGCTCCCTGTCGAAATGCAAACTTAAACTGTTTCTGTTCATATTCAACATCCTGTTTTCCAACTTCACCTTTGAGTTAACTGCACTTTTCATATTTGTTCTTTTGTATTCATTATACGGGATATGTGTGTCGGCCATTACTAAGGTTTAAGGTCTATCTTGATGATCTCCTGTCCAGAGAGGGCGGTGTAGAAATGATATATATCAGACACGAGGAGTTGTATGTTAGAAGAAAAGTGAAGGATAAGCCACTTCCCAACCAGAAGAGGAAACTACACCTGGAGACGCACTCAGGGGCGTGGACAATATGCTTACATGCTGAAGAGGGAGCCAATAGGAGTTTACTATGGCACGGCTATTTAAAGGGCAAGGCGGCGCTTTGGGACTGAATTCCATTCACACGGGAGCTTTAGAGCTTTAGCGAAAAGTGTGTGCTATTAGTCCACAGCCGCGGCAAATTGTAATACAGGGTTTATCATTGCTTATTTTAATACAGGGACAGGATGGTCGAGTGGTCTGGTTATTTGGCCAGAAGTTTGTGGGTTCGAACCCCGGTGTTGACCTACCTGTAAGCATCCTTCAGCAAGATGCCTAACCCCCTAGCCCCCCCCACTTCCCAACTGCTCCCGGTGGTTGGTCGCACCTTGCATGGCAGCAATCGGTGTATGAATGTTTGTATGAATGGGTGAATGTGAGGCAAAATACTTTAAAGCGCTATATAAAAGCAGTCCGTTTACAAGTCAGTGTCCTTTTTACTACTGGCTGAATTTGACCACGACACAACAAACAATATGGTTGGGGTAATACTACTGTACTGTAGGTACGTTGGCTCTGACTCTTGTACAAAGATCACCTTGTCAATGGAACCCTCTATTTATTGAATCCATTAATTTGCATACGGTCTTCGTTGCTACGTTATTGGTGGGATTTGTTTCCAAGCACGCCAGGCCAAGTAGCCATCAGGGGCCCAATTACTGTTTCAGCGTTCCCCTGATCTCATCTATTTTGCATGTGAGGGAATGGCTGTCTGATCGCTAATCCCTTCTGCTTGCTGTTGTTTTGATGTGCCATTCAAAGGCCATTCAAAGGCTGTCGCCTCTCTTGTGACATCACTTGTAATTAGGCTACTGTGGTTTTATGTAGCGCAGAACGGCACCACCATCAGCTGTACGGCACCTTTTTCATGTTTGAAAGCGCAGGTAAGGCACTGAATAATACTAGCTATATTTATCACTAATGCTTTCATATCATTAACATATTTGTGCTTTCTGCTCAAAGATGTGAGGTTATTAAAAGCACGCTCAGCTTTCCTTGCAGGCGAGGTACTAATATTCCCCTAAATGCTGGCTGCTAGTAATGTTGACAATGTAGTCATTGCAAGTCCCTTGCCGTTATATTACTAGCTAGGCCTGAGATGCAAAACGAGCACAAATAAATAGATTTTAATTAATATCTGGCCGAAGGTGATCATGGAATGCTCTTCTACAGTTATTAGGTAGTCAAGCCAACACTGTTATTGTAAGATCTGAACTATAGCGTATGATATAATAGAGAGGGCATATAGCGGGAATATGCTGTCTCCAGACAAATAACTCCGGGAGCTGTGTTGGGGGAAGGTGACGAGTCAGCAAAATGTTAATGTTGCTGCTCATTACAGAGCCATTGGAAATGGCACATGTAATAAACCATTGTTACCATTATGAGAAGTTGCGCTGAAGTGCAGATTGGGGGGAAGGGGTGCAGATTGGGGGGGGCGTGGGGGGTCTTCCATGTAGCTGTGTGTGTGTGTGTCGGTAGGCTGTAGATTATGTTGTCTTGCTTCATAGCTTTGTGCTTCCGCAAGCTGTAAACGGCAGCTGATGGAGCCATACACATAGAAAGTAGTTCCAGCTAGCTAGCCTAAATAGTTTGGCGCTAGCTTAACATCAGTATTGGACGATTAAAATTTAACTCGACAGAGTGCAATGGCTTTATGTGCATTATAATGAAGACTGACTATTTCTCTTTTTAGGGGCTATGGGAGCCCAATTAGCTTCCATTGTAAAGCCGGAGCATTTACTAGATAGTCAACTAAAAGTTTAGTATGCAAATTATTGCCAGTCAATAACATCATATAAAATTAGGTGATGATGATTAAAAAAGTCATAACCATGTACCGCAGAAGACAAAATACAGCAGGGCTATTCAACACCTGGCATGTTTTAGATCTCTCCCTGCTCCAACACGCCTGATTCAAGGTTGTTAGAAGCCTGATAACGACACGTTCATTTATATCAGGTGTGTTGGGGCAGGGAGAGATCTAAAACACGCAGGGTACGGCCCTCCAGGACCGGAGTTGAATAGCCCTGATATACAGTGATGACGTTATGTCACTGCAGTGTACTTCCACAAGTACACGGGCATCATTAACAGCAGAGGTACCCTCCCCCAGCTAAAAACCTGGGGTCTGAAAACCCCCACCAGACAGGCCAGAGGTTGGCTGATGCAGGCCTGATACGTTGGGGGGGGGGGGGGGGACACCGCCCCGCGATGTCCCCTCCACAGCCACTGTGTTCCAGACAGCGGTGTGCACCCCTGGAAGTGGAGACTTTATCCAGGGCAGACTTGAGACGAGAGAGAGCACACTATTTTTAACCATGATGTCATGGAGGATGAGCTCGCACACACACATACACGCACGCACGCACGCACGCACGCACGCACGCGTGCGCGTATGCGATCTGGCGTTAAACGAACACACCCGGCACACACACACACGCACACACACACACACTTGAAACCTAGTCTGTATTCTCCAATACTCCGGAGGGACACTCGGTATGTTGTCCTTGAAGGGGGGGGGGGGGGGTCTCTTCATGAATATTGAAAAGCATTAAATGTTCCAAATCTCCAGGCAGAAACATGAATGTCTGTTTTGTGTGGAGACCTACAGTACTGCATAGTAACACACAATGCAGTACCCACTTTTAGGGTAGGGGGCGTGGTAGCACAGAAGTGCACACACCTGTGAACAGAGATTGTGAGAGAGCGTCAACACATGGGTGTGTGTGTGTGTGTCTGTGTGTGTGTGTGTGTGTGTGTGTGTTTATATACAGGACCGGGTGAGACAAATATGTATAGGCTGGGGTGTATTGTGTGTGTGTATGTGTGAATGAGGTATTGTGCAGTAACACATTAAGTGACTTTGATACTACAACAGATATTTGATGGAGGACAGCGTACATGCTTATTTTGTGTACGTGCATAAGTGCTTGCCATCCAATATTCTACAATAGTAGCTTTGTTCTAATTATGGACATTTGTACTGTAAGGCTTTTGACAGCAGCTAGGCTATTAAACATTTTAGTGTGCAGATTCCTAGAAGTTCCAATGTTCTTTGGTCCAATTGTTTCAGTGTTATTGTTTGTTTTGAGATAGACGGACCTGGTTTTGTTGTGAATCTTCAGATTTGGCATTTGAAACACAGAGCCATGTTGACGTTGTGTTTTGCCGCCACACCAGACCGGCTTCATCTCAACATTGACACATGCTGTCTTAACGGACGGATGGCGTGGAATGAATGCAAGCTACATGCCCGGCGTTTTAATGGACGGCAAGCTTTAGTAATGCGGAGGAACAGGCAGGGAGCGCTCGCCTCATGGCGACAGAGGTAGGGGTGGGACGATATACGATATTAACATTTATTGCAATAAAAATACTGACGATAATCGCATCGTGGTGAATGGCCATTATCGTCTTGCTCACTTGTACAGTCCAATTGTATTGATAAATACTAACTTATTTATTAGCCTGCATCTTTATTATTTAAATTAATAACACAAAAACGATTAAATGTTTCTATTAAGAAAATGTAAGATAAAGTGATTCCAGTATGTTTTAGTGACATTTTTAAATAATCGTAATAATATCGTTTAGCGCAATAATTTTGGCCAGGATAATCATGATATAAAATGTTCATATCATCCCATGTCCAGTCAGAGGTATTTATCTGCATTGTGAAGGAGAGGTCTGCTTTTACAGGTTTCATTCACATCCAGCCCCTTATCAGAACAGCCGCAGATTGCCCGCTCTGTCTCTCTTCCTTCGTGAATGTTGAAGTGCGTGCAAAGTAAATGTCTAATAAGATATTGGTTGAGTGTGTGTGCGTGCGCGTGCGTGCGTGCGTGCGTGCGTGTGGTTAATAGGTATTGGCTCCTTCTGTTAGTGCTGCCACACAAGAGAGAATGTTAACAGAGAAGGTTAAGACGTTTTTAGGCGGTGCACTGTGAATACAATAGAATACAATTATTTTTAGATCCCGTTTGCTTTGTGACATGAAGTAGACGTATGATATTTGATGATTTAAAAGTTTGTTGTGCATTTGTTGACGTATATTTCTGTGAAAATATGCAATTATTAAGACTACAAACCCCCGTGTCACGTAAGTGTCATCTCCTGTGTGACTCCTATGTGACTCCTCTGTCTCCTCTGTGGTTCCTGTGTTTGCTCGGGGGGTCTCCTCTGCTTTCTAGCCCCCCCCCCCATCCCCCCTTTTTCTCGTCCCGAGTCTCATTTAAATGGGCAAGCGGCTTCATCCGATGTGAGCGTGCATCTCCTCTCTTCCAGCCACCAGCCCCCCCACCCCCCACACACAAGTGCAGGTTCACCCAAACTCCCTCGGTCTCATCCAGCCTGTCTACAAGAGCTATATTCCTGTATCTCTCCCTCCACCCCCTCCCCGACCCCTGTTGCATTAATTCCCCAATGGGTTATCCAGAAGCCGCTCTGAATAATCCTATTTTCATCTACAATAAAGATGAATAAATATGGTTTCTTAATATAACTCCTGGTATTTGTGGTATTCTCATCTATTTGGATGATTGGTTGTAATGGAAGCAAATAGCCTCATTAACTCCAAAAGACTTGCTTAACTCCAAACAAGATAAATCTGATCACAGCATTTCACAACATAACAATATCTCCTTAATGTAATCCTGCACTCTGTTGAATAGAAACAGGATATTGTTGCAGAAATTAGATTTAGTGGCCAGTATGGTTAAAGGTTTACATACGCACAGAACTATCCATTTTATATTTGATATTAAGCATTCCTAATGCATACATGGCCCTTGTTGGTGCTAAATGTCTAAATGTCACCAGCAGATACTTGTTTATGTGTTTATTTGTTCCTCATTTTCATGGTACTGGTATGTAATTTAAATTACATGACCATGCCTGGCAATTTAATTAGCTGGATTTCTTCTTTTTTTTTCGTTTTGCCCCCGTTAAAATGTAATTTGCACCAAACAAGCCCTGGGCTGTTCATTTCCTGTGACAACCAGTGTGTCAAACACAGTACTGTTGCTTACTGTGACACTGTGAATCCCCATTTAAATTACTCTCACCGGTGATCTTATCTAGTAAACAGCCATGCTAGACCATCCCCTCTCAATTCAAGCATAAAATGAATATTCTGTAGCCTACTGTATATTTTTTTGAATTAAACTGTGCATTATTGTGCACAGTATAACAAATATGTAGCCACAAGGACACCGTGCTACGCTTGCCACCGCTAACCTTCTGTTTTTTAATTTTTTTTAATTTTGTCAATAGTTTATAGGGAGAGCTCTTAAAGTCTGACCTTGATTTTCACTGTGTATGTGTATGGAGAGTTTGTGTAACTTTTTTATAAGTCATTATTTTCCTCTCCCAGGAGATTATTATAGTCCATGTCCCAATTTTCATGGTTGAATAATTTGTTGCTTCTATGGTACATAACGTAAGCACATACAGGCCTATGAATGGTATGTATATTCCATTATGTGTACATAATTACACTTTGACTTCTCATGCATTAACCATAGGCAAATATACCATAATAACATTTGTATAAAACAAATAAAACAAACAAATACTATTAGCTAAAACGACACTATTGCTTCATAGATATAGCCACGAATGCCCTGGGCTTATTGTGACTTCTTCACCAAACAGCAAATGACATGCTGTCTGGTCTTTGGATTTGGTTTAGCAGTGGGTTCCACACTACCCTCAGACTCACATAGAAGCCATTATGGTACCTCTGCCGGAAGGAATTCTAGCAGTGTCTTCATTTATTCATGATAGTGCTAATCCTTTTGATGTAACTTTAAGAAGCTGCTCTTATTTATTGTGTGTCTGCCTCTAGGGGGAAACTGAAGGAGACGTGTATTGTGACTAATGATTGGCTGTTATTCATTTAAATTATTTTTTGTTTTAGTAACATATTTCATGTTCCAGTGTCAGGCTAATTAAGCTGTTCCTTGGTTACTCTGTCATTAAAGCATTCACGTTTCCAAAAGCATTGCTTAATTTGGTATCAATTTGGTATACATTAAATCTGCATGCCTAACATAGGTTTAATTACTATCATTTAGCTATAGAGACGATCTCTTTACAGCACAGGCTCCATTTTCCCAGTCATCAGCAAAAAGGATAATCTGCTCATTATTTAATGCTTTTTTAAATTATATTTTTAAGGTTTTGTGTGTAATCTTATCGGCCGTATGAGTGGTGAACAAAACTCAGTTGGCAAACATAATAATTGCAAAATACACCTTAACCTCGGTTTATTTTGTATTCATTATTATTGTTTTGTCATAACAATGATCAACATTAGACACGCGTCTGTGTGTATTGCATTCAGGGAAGTGCCCTTTTACATTTGTGTGTGTGTGTGAGAGCAGACACATCAGGCACAGCCTGGGTCAGTCCTCCGCAGCTGTAGCCGTGGTGACAGGCGATTGGTTGATCCATTGTGCTCAAGATACTAATTCTATAACTTGCCCTGACCTTGGCCCTGCCGTATGCTCCGCAATGTCAGCGCTTGTCACCCTGACGGATCGCCGGGAAAATAAGACGTAACAGTTTGATGGCGGAGGTAGGGATGGGCTAAGGGTCCTTCTTCCTATTGTTGCTATTGTCTGCCTATTACTGGCTTGGGCGTAGCCTTGATCATGGGCTGCTAATGCCACGGCAGCTAATCACACAGTTGCAAACGAGATTGTATATAGCTGCGCTATAAAGACACGCGTGTGAGACACTGCAGACTACATTCATGTCGGTTAAGAGGGCTAGAGCTAGAGGACTTGACACATAAGAGACTGCACCGGTCTCAAGCCCCTGTCATAGCGCGCTTACGGCTGATTGAGGTAATGCAATATTAATTTGACCTGCTCCTCATTCATGACAAGCCTAAACAAGCGTCCCTACGGCCCACATGAACTCCATTCCTTATTGTCTTGCATACAATAAAACAGTGTTTGTGATCGGAGCTTTAATGAGAACACTTAGGTTGATATGAGATTCACTTAACCTGTAAAACTCAATATTGACATTTGCCAGGTGATGGAGGGCAGCTCCAGGCTGCCTTCCCAACCAAGAGCAGCAATGGTGCGCTAACACCTGTCATTTTATTAGGCTGTATAACGCTAATGCAGGACTCGGCGGTACACTGCCTAGAGATATCGTAACCAACTGTTTATCGTCATATAGGCCTAGGACCTATTTTACGTACGGACAGATGACTTCTAACATGGCCCTATCCATGATAATCCTTGTCCTATGTTCACCTGGGAAATAGTGTGTCTTTAAACGTCTACATGAACGACAAACGATTATTATATTGGCAAAATATGGCTTTATTTGTATTATAATTCTAATACTATAATGTATCGTCATACTGTATTGCTCATTCTTCACCCATACTATACTATACTAATCACTTTATATGGTAATCACTTTACACACATTGTCTCACATTGTTGTATTCTACCCATAAATGTTTTAATTTACATTCAACTTTCTCTTCATTTGGATACATTAACATGGAGGTGTGTGTGTGTGTGTGTGTGTGTGTGTGTGTGTGTGGTAGTAAAAGGTCACCTCCAGCCAACCTCTAATCAAATGGGACCATTTCCTGACTCAATGCTGTAATGCTGACTTGAAGCAGAACAAATGTGAGTCATTTTAACTAGATCCAAGTGATCGTACAACTGCACAATAACACACATTGCCTTACATCTTACTAAGCACCTTTTTTAAAATAATACTTTTATTCCTTCTTAAATCCCTGTCAGGGGTGAGTGAATCTTTGTTCAAAGCAAAGGATCGTATAAAATGTTTGTGTCGTGAGATGCTTTTAAACTAATCTTCCGCTTGGCTCTAAACATCTCTTTCTCTCATGCACTTTGTATTGTCAGTGGAATATAATCTGAAATGAAGACCTGGAATTAATGTTTGGGTGCTTATATTGTCAGCCGATATTGGTACAGTATATAACTGGTAACCGCTGTATATTCCTGGTCAAATATATTGACGTAATAAATTGTTGATAACTAGGAAAGAAACACTGAGGAATTGTTTTCCAGTTCCTGCCGGTATTATCAAACTGTCCATCACAACCTGTCTGTGAGAGCAATGGTAAGATTTATACTTTTCATACATTACAAAAAAATAATATTGTTTGCATAT